>VZTG01001877.1:293058-322164 GCA_013397845.1 Melanocharis versteri | reverse complement strand
GGAGAGGAGAGGAGAGGAGGGGAGAGGAGAGGAGAGGAGAGGAGACTGTCTCTTTTTGCAGCAGCAGCCTCACTATTTACCCACCCCAGTAAAATGGGTTTGAGAGATGGGATTTTTGATCAGATCAAAACCCTGACCTTGTATTTAACATTTGTATTTTTAATATATGAAGTCATAAATTGAGCAAGCTGATTGAGGCTGCTAAGCAAAATCCACTTGATTTACATAAAAAATTTCAATGAGTCTAGTAAAATTCTTCCAAAGTGTAGGGGAACCTTGGGAAAAGTTGAGATGAAATGAACAGGAATATAGTTCACGAACAGTTTAGATAACAATTTACTGAGGGCAAGGCAAAGAGTGCAGTAGAGTGGCTTACAAATATGAGTTAAATATAAGAATTGAAACCATTGCTCTCCTTAGAAGGAAATCCTGGTAATATCACAGTGGTTCAAAAATCTCAAATAAATAATGCCTTTTTCAGAAAACATACCTAGTTTCTTTCCATCCTAATCACTAAAATTTACATTTTCATTATTACCTGTAGTATATGAGTCAATACATTTGGGCAAACCGTAATAGAATAACACACAGCATACAGTTAAAAATAAGCTTTTTTTTTTCTTTCTTTTTTTTCCCTCAGTTTGTGTCTTGATTCAGGATGTTTGCAAAACAGACTCTCATTAGGGGAGGAAAAAAAAAACCTGATGCACCCAACTAACTCACAAACTATCCGCTAAAATTGAGTCATACATTGTAAAATGTTCACCAAATTGTCACCTTGAAAAACATTGTGATGAAGCAAATGAACCCGCATGGAAAATGTCTGGAAATATCAGGAGAAATTAATGAGAATCAGGAATTTACTTTGCATTGAACCAGATAACAGTGAGGTGTCTTCCCCAACCTTTAGTCCCACATTTTACTTCTAGTATTGCACTTAACGATTGTTTCTCTGGGATAGTAAGTGTGCAGCACTGCTTTTATCAGGGAACTGCAGTTATTTCAGATGTGAGAGGATGACTTCGGTAGCAGGGTAAAATTTTGATGCACCAGAGAATACTTTGTGATCAGAGGAGAGTTTGTTCTTGCTGTTGCATTCTGGCTGATAAGTAGTGGATTTCTGGCTGGTTCTTGTCTCATCTGGATAGGTTAATCTATACAAGTACTCTATTATCACTTTACCATGTTTCAGAATGTAGCAGCACAAAGAAGAGTGTACTCAAAGCAAGGCATCAAAGAAAATGTAGCTGAAATTTCTTATTAGCTGTATCTTGATGAAAGATAAAATCTTAAGTTGTCTACCATTTAAAAAAAATGTACCTGTATCATTTAAACACAGTGTGCTGTGGAAATAAACCCCATGGATTTGTGAGAAAGAACATGTGCATCATGCTCCAGGCTGCACAGTGAAGTGGAAATGCTGACAGAAGTTTTCCCTGTCATCTCTTGTGGAAGAATGGAGTTGCAGCTACATGACCTGCATTGTATTTTCCAAATGGCCAAAAATAAAGATGGGATATAGTCAGTATGAAGAGGGAACAAAAAAAGAGATACATGGTAGCTCCAGGTCATTGTCTTGGCTATACCTATTGCCTGAAATATTAAGAATAAAATACTCTACCAAAAATTCCTCCATTTTCTTCTCAAAGGTGCAGCTGAGTAAATGGAGTTTTTGTGGAAAATAGTCATTTTCAGATATCTTCTTCAGAAAAGCGAACTTTATTTTTCTATTTTACTTTTTTTGGACAGCATGACAGTGAGCCACAAAATAATTCAAGACACTTTTGTGAATGGAATACTGTATAATGGCATCCTGATGTGACATCCAGCCCAGGAAATCTCAAGACAAAGTGAGATTGTTTAGCAGAACATCAGTGGGAACTGTGTACTTCTAATAAAAAAAAATTCTTTAGAATATGCTTTTTCAGGAAAAATCTGATAGTTGCAATTGAATTGCTGCTTTCTATAGATGCTCTCCACCCTATTTCAGTTGTTGCAAGACTGAGAGATTCCTCTAAAGAGGGAAATCAGCAGCCTTTACTTCAATTTATACTTCTTTCTTATCTTTTATTTCTCTACCAGAAACAAAAGTGGTCTACTTGTGATTTATCAAATAAAAAACCGGAAAAAATCGGACTAGGTGTGCCAACCAGGGTCCTATTCTGAGAAGCATTTCCAGAGAAACTCTTCAAAAGCTGATGAGTTCTGTACATGACTTAGGATAGGAGAAGCCTTCCTAGATCCTGGCTGCTGATAACAGCTCAAGGACCAGAATTCCTGAGGTACAGGTAAGAGCCTGCTGCACTCCTGTATCTAGTTGTCTTGGTTTGAAAGACGGATGTCTGCCAAGGCAGGCAGCAACCTCCCTTGGAATGGAGAATATGACTCCCTTCCCTCCGAATTATTATAACTTTGAAATTAAGGGGCTTTCAGGCAAAGATATGGGAAAAGGAAATAACAGTTCTTCCCTAGTACATGTATGGATAACAAGACAAATGAACAACAACAATAGTNATTGCGCTGCTGCAGCCCGGCTCCCAAACACGGCTGGGAGAGGCTCCCTTGGAGGGGGAAGGGCTCGGGGATCCCGGGGTTTCCCCCGAGCAGGTGGTGAAGGGTCCCCTGTTTGGTGAGTGGGGTGTTAATGAGGTCCCAGTGCAATGGCCGCTCCCGCAAGCAGAGCTCCACTCACGGTAGAAGGCAGCCGGAGACAGCAGCGGCGAATTCTCCCCGCAGTGACTGCAGCCTCTTTCCGAACGCCGAGGGAGCGNGGCTCCCTCAGGCGGCGATGGCGGCTTGGCCAAGACAGGAAGGAATAGGAAGGGTTTGTTTTACAAACCCCCAGGGGAAGTGGGTGTCGGTGCCCCTGTGCATAGCAAAAGGAGCTGTAGCAGGGACCTCAGAATCAGCAAGCTGGAACAGCAAGGAAGAGCAAAATCCCAGAGTGGTAGACCAGATGTTTCAGAAACTCGGGAGCTGTGGCAGGAGCCGCAGGGCGTCCTGGCAGGCGGGGGGTGCGGGGCTGCCGTGTAGCAAAAGGCCCCGGAGCAGTGGCAGAGGCACGGCGGGGATTGCGCTGCTGCAGCCCGGCTCCCAAACACGGCTGGGAGAGGCTCCCTTGGAGGGGGAAGGGCTCGGGGATCCCGGGGTTTCCCCTGAGGCACCGAGCAGGTGGTGAAGGGTCCCCTGTTTGGTGAGTGAGGTGTTAATGAGGTCCCAGTGCAATGGCCGCTCCCGCAAGCAGAGCTCCACTCACGGTGGAAGGCAGCAGGAGACAGAACCCCACAGCAGCGGCGAATTCTCCCCGCAGTGACTGCAGCCTCTTTCCGAACGCCGAGGGAGCGAGAGTGAGTGAGGAGCTGGGCCCAGCCCCTTCCCCCAGCCCAAATCTCAGGGTATCTCTGCCCTTCCCAGGAGAATACCCCTCAGCTAAGATGTAAAGCCAGCTGCACTCCTCCCCCTTCTCTGTGGTTACATTTTTTGTCTCTCTTAAGTACAGGTCGTTATTGTTTCTTAGCAACAAAATAGGAGGAAAATTCCCTGAGAGAAAGAAAACAAAAAGGAAAAATCCTAACCTCTGATACTGGTGCTCACCTCTTCAGGCTTCAGCTCACGGAACCACAAGCAGGTTGGCAACAATAGACATAAATGATTTTTCCCACATATCCTAAGGAACAGTTCAACTGCTTTTACTTCTGGTCTATACCAGTGGTAGGAGCTACAATCTGTAATTTGGAAAAAATTCGATTAATGACCCTATCACTGATCACGTTGAAGTGTGGTGTGATTTGTGAAGAGCTCAGGTAACCTCAGGCACAGCTCCATCTCTCAGAGGGGCCAGGCAAGGGGCAGGGCCACAACAAGCTTCATCTGCTTGATGTTAATTTGTTTCTGTATATGCACATTACCCCAAATGCCGCTTGAAACAGTGTGGTGTCATGGAAGGACTCTTGCCTGACCTAAAATCACATCATCAGTTTTATTTTCCTGAGATTCTCAGGGAAATTTCTCAGCAGTGCCTTCTGTAAAAGCAGCTCAATTTGAAGCAATGGGAAAATTCAATCAAGTCCCTTCTGACTTCTGCTGCCATCACTGTCAGTGGCTTTCTCAATTAAAATTTGTATCTTACACAAGCAAAGCTATGATACAAAAACATCACTGTCAGGACTTTTAACATAACTTTTAAAAATGTGTTTTTTCTTTGTCTTATGCTTGGAAAGGGTTGAGTCATATTGGCTACACTTTTCACAGAAAAATGTCACTGGAGGTAGATAAGCAG
Source organism: Melanocharis versteri (assembly GCA_013397845.1). Lineage (NCBI taxonomy): Eukaryota > Metazoa > Chordata > Aves > Passeriformes > Melanocharitidae > Melanocharis > Melanocharis versteri. The sequence goes on along the minus strand of VZTG01001877.1, from coordinate 317,885 downwards.
ATAAGAAAGTTTATTGATGAAATGTTCTACTAGACAGCATGATAAGTGATGAAAAGAAGGTTTTTTGAAGCAGGCATGAGATGCTGAGCTCCTATATGTCAGGAAATATAGTAGTAAAATTGTAAAAGTAATATAGTAGTAAAACTGTAATATAGTAGTAAAAAACCAAAATGTTATTTAAACCTTATAATGATGCAAGGGAATGATTTTTATTTTCTTAAGCCCATTTTACAGACGAGATCTGGGGGCCCCTGTCCTGAGACTGGCACCAGGAGGGGCCATTTGCTCCTGGAAGACAGCTTGATGTAGTTCATGATGCAAGATGGCAGAAGGTGCAACCTATATTTCAGTTTGGCTCTGAGATTTTACACCTGGATGCTTGTGTCCATGTTTTCACCTGAAGCAGGATGAACCACTGCTGCATGGTGTCATTTGCTCATTCAGTGCATGTCAGCAGGTGGATTTTAGCTTATTTCCTAGAAAAAAACATTGACAACTGGCCACAGTGACTCTCTGACACAGCAAAGGTGTGACTCATGCTGGAGTCAAAAGTCTGGAAGTGGTTTCTTCCCTGAGACAGGATGTTCTCTACTGCCAGATTTCTCTGTGAACTATTCAGTTGTCTTCTGAATAGAATTACTCCTCCAATTTTTCTGACTTTGACTTTATAGTGAATGTTCTAGGAAACTAACTTTTCATCAGGCATCACTCAAAACCCAGTTGTTTTCAACAGAGAAAAGGACTGAATGATGGTGGTGGACAAGAGAGGTACTGAAATCACACAGGCCTTTTTTTGCACTTACCTGGTCACTCATGGCAATAGCTGTTACTGGAGGGTAAGAAAAGAATGGACCTCAGAATCCTAGTACTCTGCCTCTGTAGCTCTGCCAGTATGTACAGATGTTGTTTAATCTCCTCCTAAAGGCTGATGATGGTGATGATCCATGCATGAAGACTCTGTATTCCAGTGCTAAACTGGTTTAGGATTAGAAGTGTTTCTTTGTGTTTTATCTGGCAGTGAAAGTGACATATCTACTTATCCTATTTGCTGAAGAGAAGGTGGATTCTTAGCTCTTCCTTTTCTGAGTTTTTTCTGGCCTGAAGTGGTGCATGTACCAGATGTCGGGCTTCTCTTCAATAGCCCAACGCACCTCATTTCCTTTAGCGTGTTCCCACAACTCATGTTTTTTGGTTCTCTGGGTGTCTGACTGCTCTCCTCTGCACTCCTCTCATTTGCAACAAGCTAGTGCAGCTTCCCAAACAGGACAAATGTGCTGGGACCCTGATGCTGCTAAGTAGAGGTGAAGGACTTCTCATTTGGTGGGATATATTCCTCCAACTGGAAATTTGAAATTTTTTGTGGTATCATGATGGGGACTCTTGTTCTGCCTGTACTTCACAAAGGATCTTGAGATCCTTTTCTTCAGCTTGTTGTTCTTGTTCCTGTGCAGTTGACACTTGTCTGCGTACAGTACTCTGCAGTTTTCTGGTTTGTCTGAGGTGTTTTGGTGTCTCATTGCTCCAACATGGTAACTGTCAGTTTGTGCAATAAACCTGCTATCTGTTCTCCTGCCCAGTTAGCAGTAAGAAGACTCAACAGGACAGGACCTTTGACAGCTGTCTGTTGCTCATCTTGCTGTTATCTTCTTTAGGAAAATGTATCTATATCTACATATACATTTGTGTATATATCTATATGTATATATATAAAAATATCCAGTAGATCAGTGGTCTGCAATGACAGTAGATCGGGTGGTCTGCAATGCCTTCATTCTAACTTTTATGAAAAAACCAATTAGTGCCCTTTTCAATGTTTCAGTTCAAGAATTTTCTTTAATTCAGAGTTCAGTTTTTCAGTTTTTTTAACTCTTCAGTTCAGAGTTAACTACTCACCAATTCTGAGGTTGTTTTGGACAGGCTTTTGCAGTTTTATGTTGTTTTTTGTTTGTTGGTTTGTGTTTGTTTGTTTGTGGGTGTTTTTTGTTTTCTTGGTTTGGTTTTTCTTTTTTCTTTTTTTTTTTAATCCTAGTTTGCCAGATTTATGAGGTTTTAAAAAAAAAGACTCTTGAAGGATGTGCTCTTTAATTTGCTTCTAATGTTTCTAGTTTGAAGTATTACCCTTTCGTCACTGGTATTAGACAAATGGTTCTACTGAATCTTCTTAGTGAATATTGATAAAAAAGAAGAAAATAAGGGCTTTGGCTTTCTCCATCTCATTTGGCAATAGCCTTCCTTCCTGCTGAATATATGGCCAATGCTCATATTGGCCTTCTTTCAGCTTCCAGAACAAATTTCTTCAGGTCTCTTGTTAGCTGTATCTCTATTACTGACTTGCCCTCTCTGGTTTCTACCATAAATACTTTATTCGTGTCCTCAGCAACCTGTTCTAATTACCCCTTCCTGCCCATTTGCTTTTCATGTTTGACTTTGGTGAAAGGCCCCTCTGTTCCTGCATCCTGCCTGTGTAATGGGAAATTTTATACTCTTCCTACTTCTTCAGAAGACTAGTAGTTCTTCATAACTTCTTTATTCCCTTGCAATTGTTTCTCTAGCTCTTGTGCCTGGACTTTTTAAACTTTGTTCTTAGAGACCAATCCTTCTAATTTTTTTTCCTTTTCTACTCCTGTTTCTTTTTCTTTTCCAAAAATTATTGTTTGATTATTTTTCACTCAGTCTTGCCCTGGTTTTCTTCTACTCCTTTGTTAGAATACAAACTAGGATACTCTTTTTGCCATCTATGACAAAATGTTTCAAGTACTCTTTGGATATTTCATGTTTTACTATATTTTTCTGACAAATATTCTTTTCAGATGTCTCATATTGCATTTATCATCTGTATGACAGTGCAGCAAAGAAAGTATCAGCAGTACAAGATGGAACATCTGTTACATTTGGCAGCCATGATATACAGTGGAAATATGAGTAAATTTCTTATGAAAAATGCCATAAAGTCAGACAAATTCAGCTGGAAATATCAAGACTCTTTAAGCAAATATTGAAGAATAAGACTGGACAGAGTAATAAAAATTCTGAAATGAGACAGAGCCTGAGCTGAAGGTGAATAGGGTGAAATACACTGCTTTTCATAGTCAGTATTTTCAGGATAAGGTTCCTGACCCCCTGAACTACAGGACATAGAAAAAAGGAAACCAGGCAGTGGCATTGTACAAGTACACTGGATAGTTATGGGGAAGTTCTGAACAAAGGGAATGAATTTGTCTGTTGTCACATGCCTGCTATTAAATCCTAGTGTATCAGATGGCTAAAATTAGAAAAGAAAGTAGTTTTGCAATGCTTCTTTAGTAGGTCATGCATTTGTTTCATTTGTTGACTGACACAGTAGCCCAGTTAGTGGTGTGTGACAGCTGCTGGTTTCTGGTCCTACAGTTAATTGTGTTAAGGCATCACCACAGGTTTCAGTTCATGTAACCTCTCCACCTCACATGGCTTGCTTTTAAGGTCTTAGACTCCATGCAACCTAGTCACGGAGAGGAATTATTAATTTTATTAACAGTAAATACAATGAAAAAAAGAGGCATAAATTGGAAGGAGGTATATGACTAGGAGATAATACTCTTCAAAAACTTGTATTAAAATTTGTAAAAAATTTTAGATTCATCAAAATGTTTCATTTGGTCTCAGTTACCTCTAATCTGAAACTTTTGAGCAGTAATTACAATCATGAGATTTTCTGAAGCAGTTACTGTGAAGTGCAAAGTTGGGTAAATTTATTAACATATCCATCCCCCAAGTTGGCTGAATATTTATGACTTTTAACTTTAAATAAATTATGTGTGGAACATAACAGTGCCGAAAGAGGGAGGGATATTCTGAAGAGGAGGGTCTAATCTCTCATATTCAAGAGCCAGACTGCACACTTCTCACTATTCTATTTATCCTAGCTCATTTGGGCAAGAAGATATATATGCTCAGAAAGCTATTTTTATGTCCTAATTCCAGAACAGCCTGACTCACTTTTAGCAAGTGTCTCTAGCTACATTCCCAGTTTAGCAGCCTATATTTGTATTTATTTAATTCGTTTCACTTTAATATAGCAGAGGGATGCATTTGTTTTTAAAGGTGATTTGACCTTGAATACTCAATTATTAGAAGTTGGTTTCTTACCAGGTAAAGTATGAAAAAAATAGATATCTGACATTGCTTTTAACTTAAATTACGCAATGTACATATAAGGCACTGGAAAAGTATTTCCTGTTATCTCCTCACTTACATTCAAATACTTATACACAGGCATCTGCTCAAATGGAACTTGACAGCAACATCAGCAGCAGTCTTCCATAGCCAGTGCAGAAATACAGTATTTTTAAGGGAAGTAGGTATGAAGGGAGAATAAGTTAATTTAAAGGGGATTTTCAGAAATACCTCATAGGAATCAGTAACACAATGTTCATATGTAGCTGCTTAGAAAACTTTCCTTACTACAGCTGAGGCCACCACAATCTTTAATGATTTTTACCTGCATTTACTGTTCTCGTGAGCTAAGAACAGTAACTTCAATCAAAGATAGGGACCTGAGAAAAAGTATTGTTCAGTGTTGCTTTTTTTCATTTTGTTGTTTTGCAATATTTGTTATTTTCCTGGAAAAGTCCCAGGTCCTGGAAACAACACTAAAAAGATTATAAATAAAAAGTCTAAGAACTTGTTCCTGCTATATGATGCAAAAAAACCCCCAACCAACCAACCAACCAACCAACCAACCAACCAAAAAAAACGCAAAAGAAAAAGAAAAAGTCTTAACTATCATAAAATCCCAGAAGAAAAAGAATAAACAACCTTTTTTCTTCACTTCCTTATTTATTTTTTTTAAGGGTAGATGAAATTATGTTAATGAGTTTAGAATGCTTTGATGAGGCATCTCTTGTGATTGAAAGGAAAGATCAGTAAGAAAAAGTCCCGATTTGAAGTTGTTGGCTTTTTTTTCTTTAGGTCTGTTGAGGCCCTGAAATAACACTGTGTTTTGAAATCCTAATTTCTAATGAAATCATGTGGTCATAGATCAACTCCAGCTTCCAGACGTCTCTAATCAGCCTGTCCACTCAAAGAAGACCATCTTCAAAGTGAGCTGGGCTTGTTTCAGTGCCTTGTCCAGGTGAATATTGAATATTGTCAAGGATGGAGATTGCACAGTGTCCTGGACAACCTGCTCATGCCCAGTCATCTTTTCTGCAAAAGTGGTCTTAGTTTTCATTGTTGCAAGGTGCAGTTATTGCCCTTTGCTTTTGTGTGCACCTCAGAGAAGAGTCAGTGTCACTCATCACTGTAACCATGCATTTGGTCTGAAGACAGCAGTGAGGCTCCTCCTTGGGGGAAGTGAGCTCAGCTGCCCAGGCCTCTGCTGGCCTGGCACATCCTCACGGCAGTGCAGTTCACTTGGCCCACTGGGGTTTCTCATGCACTGAGGGCTGGAAATAGGCCGTGCTCTGTGGGGGCTGCAAAGCTGAGGTGATGGGAATACTGTGTCTACCTATTTACCAAACATGGGCTCACTAGTACGGTCTGCATGCAGGATCGGGTTCTTTAGGGCTTATGGATATCTATTTATATTTGGAATCAATACGTCATTTTCAGAGCTGTTTTCTCCATAGGTTCTAAGCAATATCTAACACTCTGGATTTGATTTTACAAAGTAGGTTAAGCTTCACAGCTCTGTCCTTATTTGCTTCCCTTGGAGGGCTTTGATGAGGAATATTCAAGTAGTTTGAATCTACATGAGCTGAAACAGATGCTGGTTTTAGTACAGATGCATGCATACAAACAATATCTAAAAATCAAACCATACTGAAACTGCAGGTTTCACTGTTTACCTTAAACATGAGCCATTCACCCATGAAAACTGAAAGATATTCAAAGTTTTTATTGAGTTGCAACCTCTCAGCCACCATAGATCATTGTGGCAACAGGTTACTGTTTTTCTAGCCTAAAGTATGTTCAATGACAAAATCTATAGAGTATGGATGGGAAAACTGGGCATTTATTCCAGAAAAGGAATATAAAAGTGGCTGGACAAGTTAAGATCACATGCCCTTCTAGATGTTCTCTGAATGATGCAAGACTTTTACACTGGAAATATGGAAATAAAGCTTATCGAAATAAGCATAATAATTTAGATTAAATTATTAATGTTGTACCGTTAACCATCCATTGAGTTCAATCAAAATTTATTCTCTCCTGTAGTTACTCTTTAACCTGTACATCTGTTTAGGTCTTCATTTCTTGGTGGCGTTTACTATCAAAAGAACCAAAATGGTAGCAGAAAGATATTTTCATGTATTTCTGACTTAGCCAAAGAAAGAGACAATGAATATGGAGGTTCGAGTATCTCGTGTAATTTCCACTTTGGCTGACAAAAGGGCTGTGTTTATCATACACCCTGAATCACTAAACAGAGTGTGATTATCACTCACTGTTAGTAACAAGTTGCACTCTCGTTAAACAATCATTGACTCATTTAGTTGACATAGCTAGAGATTTTAAATAGTTCTTGTTGTGCCAGTTGCCCCTCCATGGTTATGAAATTGTTTGTGACTTGCTCTGCTTGGCTGCTTGTTTTTCATTGCTTGTGCTGGGCTATTTTTTACTGGATGAAAGCTGGTACTGTTTACTCTTTTTATCTGAATGACTGAAACTTTGAGGTTTCTGAATGGGAATTTGACTTGCAATGTATGTTATCAGATGCACCGTAGGCTACTCTAAAGCTGATGAAAGTTCTTGAATGTATTAATGTTTTAATTGTGACCCCATAAATCACAGACAAATAAGGTCTGTGATTAGAGATTTTCCAGTTGTCATTTTTTAGACAGTCTTTGGAGACACCACCAGCACCAGAACTTATCTCTGTTTATCTGAATTGCAAAGCCCGTTCTACACCTTAATGGAAATAATTTGTGCTTCCATTTTAGCTGTCCCGGAGAAATGGATTGGAGCACTCCACTCTGCAGGAGTGAGCCAGCACCAGATGAGAAGGTCTGTGCACTGTCTGGATGGTGTGCTTTGATGTTTGCCAGATGCTTTGAAGTTATCCTCACTCCTGGTCAGGTTAGGGTAAAAGCAAGTAAAAGCATTTTATTTACAAAATCCAAACACAGCCCACATGGTTACAGAAGTAACAAGGATTACTAGAAATAAAAGTAAACCACACATGTATTTTCTTTCCGGGGGCTTTCCTTGAAGTCTGGTTGCTGCTAGCAAGCTCTTTAGTCAGTCTCTAAACCTCTGGCATACATCGCAATCTTTAAATCTTAAACAGAATATTGTAGTTTCAAGGGCAAAGGGACATTTTCTACCCAGTGTCTTCTTGGGTTAATTGGGGGTTCGTTCAAACTTACATCCTTTTCTCTTGCAACCTCTTTTCTTCTCAAGTGGAAACATAAACCTTTTCTTACTCTTGAGACAGGTTTGATGTACTTATGCTGGGATTCTTAACCACCCTTGCGCTTAATTAACCAACTAATAAATTATCCACCTCTATAATTCATCAACTTTTCATTTTGGCCAGTGGATATCAACAAATTTTTCACAGTATTTCACACATAGTTCTTAATGAAGAACATGTAACTTAACAATAATATTTGCATGCAAACACCAAAGTACATTTAATGCCTGTGGCTCTTTGTAGACACTTATTTGTGATACGAACAGATTGGATCTGCCAATAATCAATAATATTAGGAAGATAATTCCAGGTGTCTGACCCTTTAGGATCTTTTCTGTGCTTACTTGCGTGCTGGCTTGATTACACCATGGTTTTCAATTCTGTCTCTGTTACAAACTAGACAGTTCCTTCCTGGGATTGAGCCTTCTTGGAGGAAAAAACCGCAACCCATGGTACCACAGGCAATTCAGCAACCTGATAAAAGCTTCCCACACAGCTCAGAAAGTAAGGCCTTGCCCAAGGGAGCTGGTGTTTAGTGAATCTCTGGCCGTGGTGTCCAGAGGCAGGCAGTAACTGATCAACTTGGAGTGCACCAGGGCCAGACTACCACCACCAGTGGTGTGGCAACTCCAGGGGGATGTTCAGTATCACACGTCATTTAGGACTGTTGACTCTAAAGCTCAAGCACAATAAGTCTAGTAGATTTCTAGCCTATGTTCTCCCAAATTCATGATGAAATGAATACAAATAATAAAGTATGTATCCTTTGTCATTTATGGATATGGGTTTCTTTGGTTGTGGGAAGGACTGGATAATGACAGCCAAATTATTGTGTGTTTTTAGTGTCTTCATTACCCAATCATTGCACTTCAGCTGTCCTTGTGAAATTCTATGCACTTTGTTTTTGCAGGCTACATACAGAAGGGACCTTAAGCAAACTGGTCCCTTTCATAATGTGCCTCCTGTTAGCATTTAAAATGCAATGATTCATCTGATGGATCATTTAAATTTACTTCAATAAATGGAGATTTCCAGTAAAACATGGAAATAGAAATGGGAAAGCTCAGTCAGCAGCCTAGAGTTTTCCAATAAGGAAGAACACATTTTTATGTGTTTTCACCTGCATAGCATCTCCTGGAAATATCAGAAGATATAACAGTAGAAAAGTTACAGATCATATTTTTATTCTAACTTTCTCACATATAAGAGTTACATCAATATAATTTAGAGTCAAAATATGATTGAGCAGTGAATTTGCCTGGATAGTTGGCCACTGTCTTTCCTATACGGAGGTGAAAGATTTATTTTAAAATTCTAGTTTTTGGGGGGTTTTTTTGGTGTGGTTTGTTTGTTTTGGTTTTTTTCTACGACTTATGTAACTATTAACAGCTGAACACCAAGGGTGTGAAGAGTATGAATTCTGAACAACAAGAGGACCATTAAATTGTGATTTACTTTTTGCTATCACATATTAAAACCTTCAGCTCACTTCAAGCTTGCAGCCTGAGCTTTGGTGTTGCTGAAATTGCAGGATACAGGCTTGCAATCATCACCAGTGTCCTCCCCTCTGTGCTGGACACAGAAACTGCCCAGGACTCATCTCCTGAGCAAGAATGTCTCCTTATCCCTCCCCGCGATGTGATAATCCAGTCAAAGAAGTCAGCCTGTGCTCTGTCAATCTGTCATTCCATATCAGATATAATGAATATACCTGATTTTTTTGCCACATGTTTTGCTGTTTCTGTTGGTTCTTCAGTTCATCCAACTCCAGCATTATACCTTTGGACAACTTCTGACCTACTTACTCAAAGACCTAAGAACTCTGAGGTATTGACTATGCAACTTTCTGCCTCAGCTCTCTGGCAATGCACAGCAGTTCCTTACTCACTTGCATTACCCTGGCATGTAAATACACAGAGGGTGACCAGGGAAACTGAGATCTTGCTGCCTCTGCAGACTCCAGAGTGGCTGCCTGCAGATGTCTGTGTGGTGCTGTCTGGCTGATATCTGTTGCCAGCGATCTCTGAGCATGAAATATATACATATGCTAGCCTATATTACTGAGACTGGAAGGTTTATTTTATATAAATTCAGTCAAAATGTCCTCAGAAATATTCTGTTAGTTCTTGCAGTCCTTTGTGCAGCACTGGTTGGTGGTAAGTACGTTTGGTATTATCCTGAGTGTGTCAGATGATAGATGAAAAAATGGACTGGCTACACATGCAGCACGTCCATTGATGCACTTTTTGTGTGCTTGGAAATGGACAGCATACTCAAGAACACTGCAGCACATTCATGCAGTCAGTGGCCAAGCTTCTTGCCACATACTACTGCATTAGATTTGAGGTACATTCTCAGGTACTTCGCTTTGTTCTCTGCAGTCAAGCTCATTGTCTTCTACTAGGTTTAGTCTTAGGTAGCAGTGGAAAAAACAAAGAAAGAAACCTATTTTTTTTCCCTGGCCATGTCAAATGAATATAGAAGGCCAAATTATCAGCAAGGAAAAGACCAGCAAAGACAATTAAGCTAAGAGTTTGAGCCAATACAGCTAATAGAAACTTGATCCTGGGGAGCAGATAATGTTGATACTGCTTAATGGGAGGAAATTAATAATTTGAATCATATTTTGTACAAAAATAATGTGGTTCAATAAAGAAAGAAAGCTTATGTTATTAAATAAACTGAATTATTTGTAAAGAGGTTAAGTGAAGAGTGTATTACAGTTCAGTTTAAATTGATCAGATTTCAGGGGTAGGCGGGCTGTGTTTCTGTTTGGTCCTTCACACAGCCCAGCCTGCATTTTTTGATAAGGACAATGTACATTAGGTCTGCCGAGCTGAGTTTTAGGTACTGGTGTCTCTTCTCCCTCACCTGATGGAAGTGGCTCTGCACCTTATGGGGGCTGTTCCCTAGACATACCGACAAGTCCTCTTTTTCCAGCATAGGTCAGAGATGTGATTTTGATCCCCCAGCTTCATTGTGACACCAGCGGGGCTGCACTGCCTCCGTGCCATGGCATTTTGCAGTCTCATGGATTCATCCCACGATGTCTGTATCTTTGCACCTGCTGCAGTGACCATCCCCAGCACCAGCCCAATCAGCAGAGAAATGCCTTGTCCTGTTTCCTCCAAGGTAGGAGTGAGATATGGAGGTGTGAGGTGACAGCTCCTTTTCACATGCTCACTCTCAGAGTCTCTGACTGCCTGATCACAGTTTCCTTCATCCCCTGTTTTGTGAAGTATGTTCAGTGGTGACTGGACAAGAGAGACAAGGTCTAATCTTGCTTTCTTCTGCTTTTAGTTTTGAGCAGGATGCAAGTTAAAAGGTTAAGCATGTGGAGTATTTTAAAAGTAAATGTTTCAGAAAGGTTTGAGGTGCATGTGCCATCCAGCCCTTCCAGGTAAATATTTCACAATTCAATCAGATGAAAAGTATGCAGAGGCTTCAAAGGTTTTAAAAACTAAAATATTTGGACAGCACCATCCTATGGGAAATTAAAAATTGGGGTATTTTTATGAGTCAACTTAATGGTTTTTGACACCTCTGGACCTTTTTTGGATACTGAGTGACTTCCTATTGAAAATCTATGATCATATGTATTTCTAGATTTTTTAGACAATATCTTGCTAATAAACAACTTGTGATCGCACCAGAAACTGTAGTTATGGTAGTTCTTCATAGAAAGATTATTCAAATTTATTATTTCCTTTAGTAAGATAATGATTAAATCCAAGGATCTTTTTCAGTTTTGAAAAAAACCATAGTTTTCAGAAACACCAAGCAACCATCCATATTAGACACTGTTTCTTTGTTATGCATAAAAACACAGTTTGGGAGGCAGGATCAGCTTCTTCAAAGTCGACTTGAATGGGACTTTGAAAGTGTCCTTTTATTTGCCACTTTGTCAATACTGAAGAACATCTTATTTGATGCTTTTTTTGGGAAATACTAAAATTGTTTAATGTTTTCCTGCCTGACATAAGTTCATTATTTTTTGTAAAAAATACTCTTGTCCAGTTAGATCAGTGTTATAGACTGAAGTGAATCAATGAACCATTTTGACACCCAATTTTATGGTTCTTCTTTACCCTGGGAGAATCTCTAAGGAGTTTTTAGGAATTTTACTGTGACCTGTCATGACTTATTTGAAATGGCAAAAATATCACGTATTGTATTGGTGTGGTTAAACAGTCAAAAACAAAGGATTATGCACGGTCCAACAAAAAGTCAGGTTTCCTGTCAAATTGCTCAATTGTATTCTCTTTAGTCTATCATGACATCATCATTCAGCAGTTCCCCTGTCATCACACAATCTTGGAAGAAAGACAGAACCTGAATTTATATTGCAAAAAAACAAGCCAAGTAAAAGGAAGACTTGCGTTTGCGAAAAAAGAAAAAACAAAAACAAATCAAACATGTTTCAGAACAGCTTCATCTGTTACAAAGGCACAAAAGGCTGCCTGGGTCCAATTCTTGCTTTTTTCTACCACTGGAGAATTCCAAATGGCATGCAGTTTTTCCTATACGAAGTGCCCTGACTGTGGAATGAAAGCCATATATCATGCATGGGCAGAGACCCAGTGAAGTCAGTGAGCTCTGTGTGGGTGTGCAATAGATCACAGCCCAAAGAACCATATTTCAGGGCCTGCTCAGGGACTGTGTTGCAACGAGGTCTGGAGATGAGGGTGCGCTGGATGCTTCCTGCCTTTGATCACTGCAGATCGGCGGTGGCTGCCAAGCCTGAATAAAGAGGCAGAGCTGATGCAGACCAAAGTCTCAGAGGCCAGCTGCAGAGACCAGAATTATGAGAATTTGGGGAATTCTCAGTATTTTTTTTCTTTAGGCATAGGAACTAGGCAAATAAAACTAGCAGCTGCTGTTGCAGCAAAAGATAGCCAAAGGAAAGAAGGTGCAAATAAGAAAACCCTGGCTACAGAAGCTGGGCTAATTTTCTGGCTGAAATTGTAAAAGTAAAAAAACACCTGAGGAATGTGTTCCACGGAAGAAAACACTTGAAAACTATCATTGTAGGCTGGAGCTCACGGTGAGTTTTGAATGGAGATTTGAAGACATGATAAGGCCAAAAGGGAAAATTCCACAGAGGTAGAGTAAAATTGCAACATCTGTTGATCTGAAGCACCTAAGAGCACCTCATGAAACTAAAAAGTTCTGGCCCACTGCTCCAGGAATGACCTTTTTCTAAATGTACCATCACTTTTTTGTATTCACAGTTTTCAGACAAAATGTCTAGATGGCCAATTTAAATACTTGGTTCTTGTGTCAGTATTGTCCTGTAATACAAGTAGTCCTTTTCTCTCCTAATTGACCCTTCATTAGAAAGGTATGAACAGTGAGCATAGTCATAATATCCATTCAGCCTCCATTCTCCTAGAGTAGTCCAGGCTTTCAAGTGTCTTCTGTTGAGAGTTGAATACCTCTGACCACTAACAGTCAACCTCTCAGTTTGCTCTTTTTGAAACTTTATTGAACATAGCTGCCAGGAACACAAACAAGCAAATTATCATCAAAATCTTTCACAATTAAAAAAAAAATCTTTCTGGGTAAATCTTGACAATTATCTTGCCTTTTGTTATAAGTGCATTATTTTGACATTTCACTGCTCTCCTATGGTTAACTCATATATGAGGTTTTTATTCTCTTGAGATATTCCTAGCTGATCACAAGCCTCTCTTCTTTGGTCATGTATTGTATTCCCAGGTCTTGTGTGTCCTGGAAATAATTTTCACCTATCTATTACTCTAGTAAAGTATGTAGTTTGTTTTTGTGCACGTTCCCACCTTTTGAGTTGAGTTTGTTAATTCAGATATTTAACAGCCTCTGTCATGCGGCTGAGCATGAAAAACTCCAGTAGCATGCAGACAAGTGTCTTTGAGCTGTACCAGCTGTCATTTCCTCTTCAATATTTCCAGTCCCATATGTCTACTAAAAAGTACAGCCTCTAACTCCTTTCTCCTGTCCTTCACACTCTTCCCTTCTGTTGCCAAATCGACTTTCTATCTAGCAACGCTCTTTTGTCTTGCTTTGGTTCCTTTACCACAAATCCTTGTTCTCCTTCCCTTCTTCTACCACAAATTATTGTTCTCCTGCCTTTCTACCACAAATCCTTGTTCTCTTGCCCTTCTTCTAACCAGAAGCTCAGTCCACCCTCACAGTTATTTCTCCTTCTCATATAGCTTCATTGTAGTTGACCGTGTTGGGTGGAAATCCTGTCCTGCTCTACTTTTGATGATCCCTGTGTTATGGACTTCCTGTTGTCTGGCATCAACCAGCTCTCTTACCCACACCTGAAAAACCTGAAATTTGTTTTTGAACTGCTTTCAGCATATCCATCACCCACTTCTCTCATCATGTTGACAGTTTCAAAGATGGCAAATGATGATATTGCCCATCTGATGAGCTGCCTATCCATGAACAGCTGTCTTATCTTTCCCCCATCAGCAAACTGGTGTTTTTCATATTTTCTGTTCCTCTAGTCCACTTCCTTTCCCAGGAATCTGTTCCTGTCCCTTTTTTTCATTTCAGGCAAGTCCTTTTCCATTTGCTGAAAAGTTAAACTCACTTGTTGCTGCTCTGAAAGAATACTGGTCTCTTCTGATGTATTTTTATGTTCATGCTCCTTCTTCCCAAACTTATATTCTGTTTTGGTATGGCCGTCATACATTTCTATTCCCTGCCAACCTGAAGTCACTCCTCTATAGCTTTGAGACACAGGTTTTCAGAGGGTGCTGTGGGCTAGGAGTAGGTCTGTCCTAGCTCAGGGCAGCTCACCTGGGATGTCTGACTCAGCCTAGGAGATCTTGGAGCAAATTACCCTCTGTGACCAGGGTAGTTCAAAGACCATTTAGCCAACTCCTCCCCAGTCAGTAGGACTGGGCAAAGGTGCTGCAATGTTGTGCTGCTGTTTTTTGAGATCCAGGCAGCATGAGCAGGAGAGCTGAGGAGCAAACATCCACAACACCACCACACTGGCATGTTTGTTAAAGCAGTTAAGTCCAGCACTGAAACCATATTTATACTTTTTATTTAAAAAAATGCTTTAAAAATTTGATCTTTATAGTAGTCTTTCCTGTAGTTTTCTGGTGTTTGATCTTAATATTATTTACATTATGAAGGACCAGAGTAAATACTCCATCATGGTCACCATCAACGTTTTTAGGATTTTTTTCTCTTCTCTCAGAAAATTGATATTATCTTTATTTGTTATGAGTCAGGGGATAGATTAGCTGTCCAGAGATTGCTGATGTCTTATCTTAGCTTTATCTTTATGACTTCAGAAAATCAGCATAGTGACACTGAGGAAAACTACAACATTTCGATACTCGAGGTAAATCTTTGACATAGATTGTAAGTGCATGGCAATAAACCACTAATTCTGTGTTTTTGAAAGTTAGATCACTTACTTTTCACAGCTCATTATCATTATCATCTTATTAATAAAAACATCTGGCCCAAACCAAGTTTTTGTGGAACTCTGCAGTGTTGTTAGCACCTGAGCAAAAGCAATCTAAAGAGACTGAGCTCAGGCTCTCAGAATCAGGGTGAATGTCTTCATCGGTACTTCAGTAAATGAGAAAAATATGAATCCAAGTATTGCCGCCAGACCACTGAGACAGTGGCTCAGTCATAACATCCCAGTGGCAAAATAAGAAACCTATGAAGCTGTAAATACAAGCTTCTAAAGAACTTGTGACTCAGAGCTGATGCAAAGATTTCTAATTTCCTGGGTGAATAGGCAGTGTGGTTTCAGCAACATTCCTTCTAGATCCACTTCAAGTTTAGGGTTCTCCAAACTGGAAATGCCACTGGGAGAGAAATAATAAAGCTGTGTGCAGTAAAATACACATCTAAGTGTACCTTTTAAGAAGGACTGTCTTTTTCATGCAATATGGTAAATTACTACATTACCTTGAAAAGTGTTGCCTTACTCTTCTTTCTTTTATGTGCTTTGTGTCACTTTGGAGAGTATGACTTTAAAATCCAGCATGTATTTAGAGTAATTAAAACAAGTCATCATAACTTGAGGAATATCTACTTAAGGAATATCTATTTAGGAAAGAGAAAGTATTGTGGTTTATACCTTTATTATTGTTTCACCTCAGTCTAGAAATCTTGATGATGGAGTGTAAAAACACCCAGATAAGGTAGTAATTCCACTGGCAAAGTTTCCAAAAGGGAAACTTTTGGAAAAACTGGGCTGTGATATCCCCAGACAAGAAAAATAATTCTAAAATAAATATTAAGAAAAACCAGAAAAAACCCAGTGGATAACATTCATTGTTGTTCAGGTAAAATTTCTGACCAATTTGAGAGATTAAACTTCTGATTTTGAATGTGATCAAGGCTGCTCATGCCTTAAAAAAGGAGTAATGTACCTCATTCAGGGGAACTTGAACATCACTCAAAAAAAAAAAAAAGGAATCTAACTTATGGAATTGCTAATATTTACCCAATCCCATGTTACGTAAAACCAAACTGAAGCAATTTATATTTGTGCTGTGGTGTGTATCCTGAAATTATGCTATCTTTCACACTTCTGGAGGAAATAGTTATATACAAAAAGATCTATTTGAAAGAAAAAAGCATGGATTCTTTCTCTGGCTCTGAAATTTGATTGAAGAGGACTCTTTTTGGCAGAAAGTACTTTTCTGTGGAAAAGCCAAAAATATGGCCTTTCAGTAGGTCAGCGTTTGTTGGAAGTGTACAGGACACCACCTTTATGTCTTTCCTTAGCACCACCAGGAGTGATGTGCTTGGACAATGCTTGGAAATGACAGTGGGTGATGGGGCTTATGTTGGCTGTCACCGACGTAGGTGGCCATCCCTGCTCCGGTCACCAGCATGTGGAAACAGAGGCAAAAGAAAAAGTCTAATCAGCAAGAAGTTATAAAAAGAGTCAAGAAAAGCAAACACTCAAAACAAAAGATGGCCTCTGCTATGGGTCCCAAAGGTCACGGTTGTTAGCACAATGGAGGTAGAGGTAATTTGCTTTATTAATCTTTGGCCCTCATTGCAAATGGATTCTAAATACATCTGTTCATTGAATGAAGAAAAAATGTATTTTGAGTGGTTTAGAAACTGTTATTCAACTTCAGTCAAACAGATCCAGGTGCTGCTAACATCTTTGACAGTACTACAGAGTTCTGATATTCAAAAAATAAATGACTTGTGAACTCTTGCTTCTAGGGCTAAGGACGAGCATTGAAGTATCTTCTTTAATAAAACTCAAATATTACACCAGTATATAATTATTTTATTCATGCTAAATGGTAATTTTAAACTCTGCTGAGTACTTTAAAATGCTTGAGGCATTATTTCTAGTTTGTGTGGAGGAAGCACGTTGTCTTTTGTTTCATTACAATGCAGACACAAACAGAGGGTGGTGACTGTGGGGTCGCAGCCAGTGATGGGTAATTCATGCAGTGCAGCTAAAGCCCCGCTCTCACTTGAGTAACATATCTCAGATACACTGGCATGAACTTAGGGATCTGTCCAAAGGTTTTGGAGAAACAAAGCGGAACATGTAATAGAAGTCTGGGGCAGTATAATAAACCTTCATGTAAACATAGCTCTCCTACTGCTGCATCTGAGCGCAGTCAGTCAGAGCCAGTTCAGGTATTTCTGCCTGTGTCCATGTCCTGTCATTTGGGTGACTCAAGCTACCTCTGGAACAAAGCTTCAGGATAGAAGCGTCACCTAACCAGGCTGACGAAAATGCCGGGTTATTGGCAACGCTGAGGTGTCTCAGATGCTGTCAGTGCCGGGAAACAACCCCTGCTTCTCTTCATCAGTCAGGACAGGATGACTGGAGGCCTCAGCCTGAAGTGGCTGATGGACATGTTGTTTCCTTCTTTTTAATTAAAGATGTTTTAAGGGACCACGGTAATGGAATTCATACTTATGCAATCACTAGATTTAATTCATGCAAAGAACGTCTCTGTCAGGAAAAATGTGGCAAATAAAATAGCAACAATAGGAGGGCTTTTGACTGCAAGGTGTGATAGGTCTGTATTAGAGACTTCGAAAAAGAAACAACTGGGAGCTTTTTTTCTTGTTTTGAGAAATATCCTCAGGAATCCCCAGGCTGGTGTAAAGACTTGCAAATGGAGTTCATTGGCAAATGACAAAGAGTCCCTAGATCTCTCCAGGTCTGCCTAGGGAAAATTTCTTGCAAGTTCTTGTATTCAAAGCAGAAGGCAGCCAAAAGGAGGGGAAGGAGCACAGTGCTGGAAACTGCACTCTAATTATGGAGATTTTTCCGAAGGGACCTCGCTCAGTGAGCCATGTCTGAGCCAGGGAAGAGAGGAGACAGATTGCTTCATACTTCATCTGTCAGGAGCCAGCCAATATCCTAGGGATAAAACCAGAAAAGTTTCAAGCAGCCAACAGTAGCTCTCCCGGGCTTAGCCAGATAAGCCAAGCTAGCAGAGACTGGCCCTGCTCCAGTAATTAGGTGTTACAGAGAATAGTAGCGACATTTATGCACATGGTTTCCCAGTCCTCTCCTATCCCACGTTTCTGAGGTCCAGCTCAGACCTGGTGTGACTTCAGACAAAGTCCATCCTGGCCAGGTCTCAGCTCTGTCCACTGCATGAAATCAGCCCAGCTTTCAAATTCCTACACAGTCAATACATGGTAGAGCAGCCACTTAGGGTGTCATGGTAATTTGCTTTTTCTAAGGTAGGAAGGAAAGAAGAGAAGAAGAAGGGAAAGAACACAACTCAGGGCGATACTTTTGCTTGGGCACCAGAGCATATGACCCAGAAGGTACCCTGTTTGCAAGTGCTGAAATACCACCTTCTGAAACCTAGTGCACAGCAAATGGCATCGGCACGGGAAACTCCAGGAAACAGGCCTCTGATGCTTCCTTTGAACTTCCACTTGCTGTGGTGGACAGCATCACAAAGAACAATACATAAACAGCTAAAGCTATTTTCTTGGCTTCCTTCCAACTGTGCTAACCTTAGTGCTGAGTCACATATTAGTGTTTCTTTAACCAGAAAGGCACCAAAGTAACCTTCTGTTCCCAGCTGCCACAGCGAAGTGCTTCCAGAGGCCAGATTTAAACCTTTTGTTCCCAGGACAATTATCTGAGGATGGTTTCAGTGGAAGTGTGGAAGCAGAGAGTTGATACTGCTCTCCATGAAATAGTAGAGTCAGGCCTGATCCCGTGTTAGACCTCAATGCTTAGAAGGTACTGTCAGCCCCGCACAGCTTGGTGTTACTTTCTTGCTGTGCAGATTGACTTCAGCTGTCTGACATTTAAGCTATATTTTGTAGCATTTATCCTAATCCAAGCATATTTGCATTTATCCATCCAGTTATTTTCCCACTGAAAACGCTGCCTTTGAGCCTGCTATATTTACCAAAATCCAAGATAACGCTGCATCTAGCACAGGCTTATAAATTATCTAGGCTGATTTAAGAAAATAACCTTAAATCTGTTTCTACTACAAACCAAAGCACACAACAACATCAACAAGTGTAGCAAAATAAAGAAATCCCGGAGGGAATTACTGCAGCAAATAGTACTGATTTCTCCAGTGGAGAGCACTTTACTCTGAAAACTAACATGATCTGTTCTGGAAAGGTGCTCTTTCATAGTAATGTAAGCTATCCTGTGTCTATGAGGTCGACTTAAAAAAGATCACTTTAAAACAAACAAACAAACAAACAATCAAACAAACAAAAAACCACAACCCTGAAAGCATATTTACTTTTTCTACAACAGCAATCTTTTTTTACAACCTGAATTGTTTCTGTAGTTTTGACCAGTATACTTAGTTAGTTAGTTAGTAAAAAGATCTACATGTTTATACGAATATCTTTTCTGCAAAATTGAAGCCATACCATATTTTGGAAATGGAATTTACATTTGTGCAAAAATACTTTTATCCATACATGAAGAAAACAAAAAAAGCAGATGTATCATGGTATCAAGACAGAAAAACATGGATTTACGTTGCTCAATCACAAAAGACGCTAAAGAGTTAGTACAGACCTCACGTAAAATCTCTTTGAGTCATGAGATTCCTAATGAATTTGGTGAGCATAGTGGACACCTCAAACAGAATGTATTTTAGAAAATTCCCAGGTGACACCAGAGCAATACCTTCTATGCATGCTTGCAGTAAAGTGAAATCATTTCAGCTCTACTGGCATGGAGAGACGGAGTGTACTACACTGTGAGCATGAATACCACATCTTGAACACCTGCATTTCCTTCAGACATGTAGGTGCTTTTTACAAGGGAGATGCTGGACACCTTACAGGCTGGGGTAGGACAGCTTGATGGCCTGGTGAGCATTTCAGCTCCCCACAAAGTCCCCTACTGGTGCCAGCACAGCAGAACACGATGGCCAAATGGCAGGTGTACCAGCCTGCTGAATTTTATGTTGCAGATCTGGAACAAAGATGCAAATGCATAGTCATAACGTTTTCCAGTTGCAAAGAGGTATTTGGAGATTGGGTATCAATAGCACCCTGTATCCCACATTTACAGTATATAAAAATGTTGCTCCTGTTTTACCAGCGGTGTGCAGGATGTGCTTCTTTTTGTAATTCATCTGAAAAGGTTGCTTTAGTATTCAAGGAATAGGTACCCTCAAAATGCAAAGCTTAGCCAGTATCAGGTTAAGATCCATATTACATTATTCTTAGAGCATGAGGCACCATATTTGCGTAGCTTAATATGAGCGGCTTTTAGATGCTGAATACTTCTTGCTCTCTGTCTTCTCTCTTTCTTTCCAGATTTCTTATTGAGAAAGGGGGGCAAAGCGTGCGGGGCCTGACTGGCATGCGCCAAGGAGCAAGCTGTGTTCATTGCCATAGAAGGAAGGAGATGGGCCAAAAAAAAAAAGAAAAAAGAAAAAAAAAGAAAAAAAAAGACAAAGTGACATAAAAGAGAAGAAGGAAAAAACAGAAAAACAAAAGAGTAATGTAAAACAGGACTGGCCCGCACCCCACACTCCCTTATCTTTGCAACATGCAGTTCATAAACACATGTATGCACTTCACACAAACAAGGAGGGACCCAAAATAGAGATGCAGCAAAGAGGAGAAACAACATCCCACTCACAGTGCTCTTGGGGACAACTTCCATAAGAACAGTTCCCAGTGGCTTAAGGCCAGGGCTTGTTTGTGCACATTGATGTGGGTCTGGAGTCCCAGAAGGAGAAATGTGGCAGGGAGAAAGTGTCAGCCATAACTTCTCCAATTATGCAGCAAAAATGTCTATCTAAAAATATGCCAGGCTCCCTAGAAACTGCCCCCTCACTCCCCTCATTCTTGTAATACCCAGCAACCTCACTAACACCCTGTTGGGCTGCCTCTGGGGCAGGAGCCCACAGAAACAGGCCTGCCTCCAAAACAGCTGCTTTTGGTATGCATTGCAGCTCTTTTAAAGGAAAATGCTCAAATTCAGCTCCACAGGAGAGGAATAATATGAGACATCTCCACTTGTGCAGGCATGGCATTATGAACCAGTTTTGTTGGGATGGCCTGGTACCACATTGATTCTGGCCACAAGCAAAGGCCACATCATTAAAAGTGCTGCTCCTTAAATTTCTTCTCACTTCAGTTGCCTTTTTGAAAGCCTAGCTTGTCTGTTTTGATCACTCACCAAAAATAAGTACAACTAAAGGAAAAGTCAGTGCTAATACCCCTCCTGCACTGGCTACCCGTGCCTTGTCTGACTTGTGTTACTTGCAGGTGGATAAAAGCCCCACTCTGTGGCTGGTAGTTTTGTGTCCAGCAGACTCAGGAGAAAAACAATATTGGCCCAAGAATGAGATCAGCCCTTTCATTCCTTGGTCTGATAAAAAAAATGTAAAATGTAAATAATTTTATATTGTTCTTTGTTTTAAGTAATGATAAAGAAATTTTTCTGCTTTTTCTTTTTCTTTTTCTCTTTTTTCTTTGCTTTTTCTCTCTTTTTCTTTCTCTTTTTCTTTTTCTTTTTCTTTTTCTTTTTCTTTTTCTTTTTCTTTTTCTTTTTCTTTTTCTTTTTCTTTTTCTTTTTCTTTTTCTTTTTCTTTTTCTTTTTCTTTTTCTTTTTCTTTTTCTTTTTCTTTTTCTTTTTCTTTTTCTTTTTCTTTTTCTTTTTCTTTTTCTTTTTCTTTTTCTTTTTCTTTTTCTTTTTCTTTTTCTTTTTCTTTTTCTTTTTCTTTTTCTTTTTCTTTTTCTTTTTCTTTTTCTTTTTCTTTTTCTTTTTCTTTTTCTTTTTCTTTTTCTTTTTCTTTTTCTTTTTCTTTTTCTTTTTCTTTTTCTTTTTCTTTTTCTTTTTCTTTTTCTTTTTCTTTTTCTTTTTCTTTTTCTTTTTCTTTTTCTTTTTCTTTTTCTTTTTCTTTTTCTTTTTCTTTTTCTTTTTCTTTTTCTTTTTCTTTTTCTTTTTCTTTTTCTTTTTCTTTTTCTTTTTCTTTTTCTTTTTCTTTTTCTTTTTCTTTTTCTTTTTCTTTTTCTTTTTCTTTTTCTTTTTCTTTTTCTTTTTCTTTTTCTTTTTCTTTTTCTTTTTCTTTTTCTTTTTCTTTTTCTTTTTCTTTTTCTTTTTCTTTTTCTTTTTCTTTCTCTTTCTTTTTCTCTTTCTCTTTCTCTTTCTCTTTCTCTTTCTCTTTCTCTTTCTCTTTCTCTTTCTCTTTCTCTTTCTCTTTCTCTTTTTCTCTTTCTTTTTTCCCCTCTTCCATTTTTCTTTTGTTCCTTTGTCTTTTTCTTTTCCATTTAAAAAAAAATAGGATAATATTCCTGTCCTGGAATATTCCCTTTGTGCATATCGAAGAAAACCCTGATTATTTCACCCATCTTCAAGATGTTATGGAGGAACCCCACAGACAGGATTCATTTAGAAGAAAGGTTGATGCTGTTCCACAGTTCTGCACAGGACAGGAGTGAGGGTCTAGTTATGGTATTCAGCCTGAATATATGTGGTATTCAGCAGCTGGATTGATTTGTGAGAGGGCAGAGGGGGAGGTGGATTCCTTGGTAATGTATTCAGAGTGCAAAAATCTCCTTGTTACAGAGTCATTGATGTAATTGAAGCCCAGCTCACTTATTGACCTTAGGCTTTGCCTGCAGGTGTGCTATTTCAATGGCAAACCAACACCAGACCTCTGTATTTCCCCACACACGCAAGTGTTTATACCCTTGCCTCTTGAGAAGAGACTCAGCCTTGAAAATGAGTCAGTACTTGAGAAGTCTTGGTCTTTTCAGGAGCCTCTCACAGAGGCCAGGTGCCTTGATGCTTTCAGTAGCATTCTCACTCCTTCCAGGTTCCCGCAGGATCCTGTTTGTCTTAAGTGGGTCTTCCAGTGATAAACGACTCATATTGCTCTGAAATGAAAGTAGTTTACCTTTCTTCTGTGCAGCTCCTGAAAAAGTGCCAAAGAACCTCATTGCTCTACTTAACATAGCTTGACTATATTTAGTATGTGCTATAACACAAACTCTAATATGGCCTGTGAATCTTGCCTTTTGTTCAAGAGATGAAGACTATTTTCTCAATCATGGGCATGTTAACACACATGCACATCTCCTGGATTTCCACTTAATCTCTTTCTTCCTAAACCTTCAGTACTGTGTCCAACATAACAGCAAGGTCACCAGTTCATGCACTGTTTGGAATACAGGAGAAAACTCTAGTAAGATTTATTTATTAAAAGGCATATTAAGTATAAGAATCATCTTGGAAGTCTTCTTCCCCACAGTTCTTTTTCTGTTTATTCAGAGGAGATAAGTGAGCGGTTAAGATGTGAATTAGTTTCTTCATTGAACTGGGATAGTTTTTGAGGGCAATCACTTCTTTCTGGTTTACCACTTGCTGTTTTGTGGTGTTTCATAATAAAGAGATTTTATTTTTGAAAAATGAAGCAAAAAAAGTGCTTGAAAACATGAAAATTGGGGGGTTTTTCACCATAATAGTTTTCTTTTCAATTACATTACATTTATTGGTGAAAATTGAATCATTTTTTGGGAATGTTTTCAGACTCCTATGGAAATCCAGTGGAAACTAGGCAATCTTTCTGTTTATTTAGGCATCTGATCTGGACTTATTTCTTGCCGTATATTGGAAATGTTGCCATGGTCATTGGGCTACTAAGCACTGACAAGTTCTCTTGTCTTTAGCTGGGTGGTCCCAGAGCCCAGTGATCCCAAATCAGCAAATTAGTATTTTAATGGCCTTGTAGATGTGGTCTGGGAATTCACAGCTTTTTGTGATTTAGTCTTTAGAAGCTTTGAAAGTTTTAAAAAGATGGAAATGATTGTGATTTCTGGAATCTGAGAATTTTCAAATGACAATTTAGTCTTGCTTTGCATGACCTTGAGTAGGACTGTTCCTAGATTACAGAGTGGTTTGGGTTGGAGGGAACCTTAAAGGTCATCTAGCTTCTATTCCTGCACCACAGGCAGTGACACCTTCCGCTAAACCAGTGTGCTCAATGTCCCATCCAACCTGGCACTGAACAATTCCAGGGATGAGGCATCCACAGCCTCTCTAGGCGATCTGTTCCACTGCCTCATCACCTTCTCAGTAAAGAATTTCCTCTTAGTATCCAAATCCACCCTCGTTCACTTTAAAGCCACCCCTCCCTGTCCTATCACTGCACGCTCATGTAAAAATTCCCCCTTCAGCTTCTCTGCAAGCCTTTGTGTACCTTTTGGGTACTGGAAGACTGCTCTAAGGTCACTCCGCAGCCTTCCCTTCTCCAGGCTGAGCAACCCCAACCTTCCCAGCCTGTCCTCACAGAAATGCTCCAATCTTCTCATCTTCGTGCTCTTCCTCTGCACTTGCTCTAACAGGTCCATGTCTTGTGCCGAGGACCGCAGAGCTGGATGCAGTGCTCCAGAGGGGTCTCACATGGGCAGAGAAGAGGGGTAGAATCCTGCTGCCCGCACTGCTGCAGATGCAGCTCAGGATGTAGTTGGCTCCCTGGGCTGTGGACGCATGTTGCCAGGTTGTGTCCAGCCTCTCATCCACAAGCAGGAAGTCAGATTTGCTGTTGGAGTCTGAACTCTCCTTCCATGCTAGAAAGGTAGGTTCCGACTGACTCGGTTTAAAACCTCATGTTAATTTGGAAATTCCAAGACCAAGCAATAGAGGTTCATGGGTTACAATCCACATTTTTCAAAACTTGTCTCTGAGGGGTTTATTTTAAATGTTTCATTTAAGAAAATCAGATATTTGGAGAACATTTGAAGGCTGAGGAAAAACCCCTTATATCTATAGAAACTTTGAACTGGTGTATTCAATTAAAATGACAAGCTGAGGCACATGACTTCAAAAGGCATTATCTTCTGTCGGTTTTTAAGGTCATTGTATTGGGTCTGACCAGGGTAAAGCTCACAGCCCTTACAGCGCTGTGCTTTGCATTGGTGGCTGAACGGGTGTTGATAACAGAGCAGTGTTTTGGCTACTGCCGAGCAG
>VZTG01001877.1:43677-293053 GCA_013397845.1 Melanocharis versteri | reverse complement strand
GAACATCGCTGCTGATGGGAAGTAGAGACTGACTGATCCTTTTTCCCTTTAGTCCTTGCGCGCGCAAATCTCCGCTTGTTTCTTTCTCTTTTTTTCTGTAGTAAAACTGCCTTATCATACCCTGCTGGTGTTTTTTTTTCTCCATCTTATTCTCTCCCCTGTCCCAGAGGGAAAGGGAGTGATAGAGCAACTGAGTGGGCACCTGGCACCCAACCAGGGTCAACCCACTACATATTAGCTATGAGCAAGAGGAGGTCTGGAAGGGTGGACCATATGGTGCAATAATTTGGGATCCAAATTGCTGTTTTTTGTATAAAAGGGAAGAGCTAGTGCTCTAAAAGCAAAGTTTAGCACATTTTATAGTTTTTACTGTTTGTGTGAGGAATTTATGAAAGATCTTCCCAGAAATGTGTTCGTAGACACAGATTCCCAAAGTGGCACATTTGGAAACACCTTGAAAATAATTACTGTGACAAAATTAGAAGCTCTGCTAGGAAACTTAATAGCATATTTCAGAAGCTGTCACTGTCTTCTGATATATTGGAAGTTCAAAACCTCAAAATTATGTTCACAGTGGGAAGCTGATCCTTCCCAGTTGCTCCCAACTTCTCTCTCTGAAGCATTACCATTAAAAGAGCTGTGGCAGTTTCACCACATCTGTGCTTATGATTTAACACCAAAATCTCTCTATTCAAATTTTATCTTTAGTAGCTGAGGAAATGCACAAATAGAAGCAGATGTCCTATGTGAAAAAAATATTACCAGAAACTTAGGAACCAGTCCAGATTCTTCGGGAATCCATGTTTTCTCTGTGGAGTTTGGATGGTCCTGCTTTTTGCACAATACTATTAAAGAGAAATCGTGTTCACTTTTGAATCAGAAAATGTTAACACATTTGGAGCCAATGCAAAAACGATGCTGCATTCACGAGACACACACTCCTCTTTTAGAAAGTGAGATCTTTGTCTCTGGAGAGAAGGCAGTGTCGGGTTGCTGCTGCCTGGGAGAGGGACAGCTTAGACCTGCCAAACAGCCAACCTTTTGGGTGGCTCAGGAATTTCAGTGATGGATTTGGGACAAAGCCATGCTCATTCTTTGGCTTGTAGCAGAACCCGCACGATGCATGAAACTACTGAAGATGAAGAAGATAAAATGGAAAAGGCAAGGCCATTTAAGAGCCTACAAGTAAGTGTTCCTGTAATCAAATAACTGTAAAGTGTCAGAAGTTCCAGAAATTGAGAGGAAGATATTAAAGATGGCACTCTTCAAAGAAGAATGACATATATTTTCCAAAATTTTATTCTATTCCTTGGTCTGTATGGAGCAGGGCATGCATTCTTCCTCCCACTCTGTCTCGACTCTTTCCTAATTTCCTCGCTGTGTGTAAAAAGCATTAAAAAGTTAGGAATTCCTGGACATTACAGGAGAATGAATTAATGGCAAAGCTCTTTCTGTGGGCTTCTATTTCTGTGTACAACCATGCCATCTTAGTGAGACACGAGTTATTCTGATTTACAATCTTCTCACTAATCAGAACGAGTCACTTACATATAAGTGTTTGCAAAGTGATGTTGAGCCTCTCTCTACACACAGGGCAGTAACCCAAGATGGAAACCCAGTTCTCCAACAACCCTTAAATCAATGAGAAAATGGAAAGGGAGAAACTCTACAGGCTGAAGATTGGCTGATCACTATCTTTGTGTATTGACAGTATTTGAAAGTAATATTAATTTATTTTTAACTATGTGGGCAGGGATTTCTTTTTGTTCATGCATATGTAGATTGCCAGCTTTGTCTTACATTTCTTATTCAATTGCTTGTATAAAGAGCTTTGTGCAAAACCCTGATGAACTTCCTAACCCCCTTTATTCACAATGATGAGATGCTTTGAGAGATTAAATAAAATTCCTTTTTTTTTTTAGTGCTAATCATAATGAAATGCAGATGTTTGATAGTCCCCATTTTTATCAGTGACTCCATTTCACAAAGCTAGATCCAGCAGCAGAGCTGTTACAAGTATAAATGTATTCCCAAGGGCAATCCATTCCAAGAGCATTTGGTCTGAAAAAAAAGTTTGTTTCCAGTTTGCTCACAAAAAAGCATGCAGTTGAAAAACTTCATATTTGTGTTGCATGATCATTTGACCTTTCCCACCCATGCTTGACTAGAGTATCATTTTTAAATAGGAACCATTTTTGCCTCGTGTTACTAATTCCAGATGCTGTGAATAAAACAATAACATATCAGCGCCTCAGAAATAGAGAGCTCACTCTTTATGGTCCTGAGAACAAAATACTCAGCTTTAACTGACCTTGATCAAAATGGTTAAGTGCTTAGCCTACAGTCAAGTTAAATGGCAGTCAAGTTAAATGGCAGTCAAGTTAAATGACAGTTAGGCCCCTGATGCTATTCCTATAAAGCTGCTGATGGTTTGGCAACTGGCAGGAAGAAGAACTGGGTCAGATTGATCTGGTAAAGCACTTTCCTTTATGGGAAAAATTAAACATCATAAAAAAAAATATTATAATAGCAATTTGATTCTACAGAGGAAGGACTCAAACATATTCCCGCACATCAACTCTGTCAGGGCAATGTCCACGTGTGCTACTTGTCTGTGGCAATGCATAGGAATTTATATGAGCTTGGCATTCTTTCACTGAGGCTGAGCTAATTGGAATTACTTCACTTCAGCCTGGGGCAGGGAGCATCCACATGTACAGTAACCCCAACTCAGCCAGAAAACAGCAGCTTCTTCATGAATGCCAGTGAAATCTGACTGCTGATGGCTGTTTTTCTATGCAGAGCCACAACTGAACCAAAGTGGCCTTCCACTATGAGAGTTTACTTCTGAATCAACCATTGGAAAGACAAGAGAAAAGAACATCTGGCATAGGATCCTGATGAGACCTGAACTATATTACCTATATATACCTTGAACTATATTACTATATATACCTTATAACCAGGTTACAGTGATGGCTTTGACCTGAGCTGCAGTGTCCTTATATAAAATAATTTGCTTTTATTGTGTAGGATTTAAACAAAACAAAAAAAAAAAGCCCAAAAGCCAAGGCACTTTTGCTTTAAACAGCACTAATCTGGCAGAACTCATTTGATCTTGATAAGCATATGACAGCAGTTAAGGCACAGCTATGACTGGTGACAGGTGAAAACACAAATGATTTAGTATCAAGATATTCCTGATCTCCCTACAATGTTTCTGTGTGGAGATGGGTTGAGCAGGATCTTAAATGTGCCTTGTAATCTTCAGCAAATCCCTGGAGCAGTCTTCTTCCCTGGGCTTGCTGTTGGAGTGCTGAGAGCACAGAGTTCCCCTGGTCCCTGCTGCCAGCGTGGTGCCTGCAGCGTCCGGGGCACATGAAGGCACCGTGCTGCTTCTCCTGTTCTTCAGGGCTCTGCACCATCACTGGGAACAGCACCAGGAGCGACACTGCCAGAAAGTCACAGCACTGCAGTCCCTGGGAAATGTGAAGCTCACGCTCCCAACACAAAATGTACAATTTCCAGAGTGATGAGCAAAACTGCCACTGCCACTTGTAAGCATTTAAGAGGCTTTCAGGTCATAGGACAGATATGCAGTGGCACAGCGTGTTAGTGAAGACAGCAGCTGAGCAATCTCATAACAAATCTGTTGCAGATAAAACACAAAACAAATCAAAGTGACTTGTTATGTAAACCTGGGATTTTTCTTGCTTGTTGCTGGCCTGCTGTTACCCAGCTACTGCCTGGTGAGAGAAACAATCACAGGTGAGAGTGATTTCTTCCAGCACATTAATTCATTGTGCGTATAATAAGTATCAGTCTTCATTTAGATTCTGGGAAGTTGGTATTGGAATTGAAAGCTCATGATGTTTTCCTATCACCCACACCTAGATACACATGACCCAACCCAAATTTGCATACTGTTTTGGTGAGTTACTTGTCTTAAAAAGGATTCCTTTCAGCACACGTCTGGCGGTGCTGTTTCCTTACATCTACCAAATGAAAGATTATGCATCCTTGCTCTGGAAGGCAAAGCACATTTTTCTTTAATGTCTTTCTTTCTTGCCACAGTGGCTGGGGTTAGGGAGTTACAACACATATGCAGGAGGAATTTTGGGTTTGTTGATGTTTAATCAATACCTTAATTTGGAGTTTGCATAGGGTTTGTTTTCTCTCTTGATTTTCCATAATTTCTTGCACTTGTGGTATCGTAAATCTTGCCAATTTTAGAAATGGCTGGTACTGAAAAGGTTGAAAAATTGGAAGCAAAACCAAAAAATCTACAGAGAGATAAATACACCTGAAGGCATGCAGATAATTTTCATATCTCAAAATTCAAATCAACATAAATCCAGGTATTTTCCAGCATGAGAAAAGTAGGAATCATTCCAGAATTTCCTAAAAGTAGGAATACATATACTGAGTTTTTATGGTAACAATAAATTTGTTCTACATATTGCATTACTACCTCAAACATGTTGGCCAAACTTACTACAATACATGCTGGTGGATGTAGATTTTGATTAGATTATTTTTTCTCTCTCCCATTTTTCTACTTCATTTCAGAGTCTCTTTAAATTTAAGACTGTGGTTTACCTCAGTTCAGCAAAGTCAGAAAAACTAGTGCAGCTTTTCATCTGTCACTGGTATACAAAACATCCTAAAACATATATTACACATCAGAGTTATGTAAAAATGACCTCATATTCATGGCTTTAATGTGCTTAGATTTTTCATTAAAATTCTGTTTGCTAAGAAGTAGATCTTTTCAATTTTCTTCCTAGACCAAACTCTGGGGAAAAAAGGTCCACGTTCAAATTGAATGGAATTTGTAACTTTGCAGAATTCTCATTTTGAAAGGCATGCTGCAAAATGTGTGGCACTTCCACAGAGACAGTAACCCAAGAATACGCTCTGTGATCTTCACAAAATATTTTCTTTTTGTAAGATAGAAAGTGAGAAGCAGGGTATTGTCAGGCACTTGAGAAGTGTTATAATGGCTTGGTAATGCCAGCCCTAGAGTGCTTTAATATAGTTATAAAATGGATCCATGTACCTATAAAAAGAATAAGTAAAAAGGATAAAACATCACTGAATAATTTCCAAGTCTGCATCACAATGAGCTTATGACATTTGCTATAACTATGAGGACATAATCAAAGAATAATGATTTACCACTCAGCCATCAAAGTTCTTGAGTTTACAGGGCGGTTAGCAAGCGAATAAATGATAGAGAGATTTAGGAACTGCCCCACAAGGGAAAAATTTCCTCCTTCTTATCTAACGTTTTGGGTCATGCACTGTATAGAGCATAAGATTTCAAAATCTCACCTACACATACTTGGCGTTAAAAATATATATATATAATACTAAGCAACTTTATTCTGACTCAGGAAGTTTTATAGCTGAGTAGAACACCAGTCATTCTTATTTTTCAAAATGAATGTTACCTTTTTCAGCAGCAGAAGTCTTTTATCCCAGAAAACATTGCATGTTTGAGCACTTTGCATGAAAGTTTATAACCTGTTCTGTTCAACTTCTTTTTCATCATTGGTATACCATCTTTGAATCTTCTCATTCCTTTTTAGAATAAATACTGTGTCTGAAAAATCTCCCTGGTGTATACTTACTGTTATCTCTCAGGCCTTTCTCAAGGTTTTCTGAGGCCTTCTTTCTTCCTTGAGAAAAACTCTTTCCACTTCTTTCCAGTGAATGACCATTTCCCCCTCCACTCATGCAATCTGTTTGATGTATTTGAGGCACATACACGTTCCAGAGACCACATTGTTGAAATCCCTTTGCTGCCTGTTTAGCTTAATTGCTAATAACTCCTGTAATGCATGAAATAAAATTTTCACTAGTTTTAAAGAAGTCATAAAGAGTTTGAAGTGAAAATTGAGATATTTGATGCCAAAGTCCTTCTCTAGACCCCTTAATCACAACTGGTTGAAGTGTTGATCTTAACTGAAACTGAAACCAGTGCAGGCTTATCAAAGTAGAAAAATCACTGCAGTAATGGCTGTGGACTATTAGTATAAAAACATGTGTTCCCTCTTGCCAAATGACACATTTACTTCTGCACGGTAACATCATTGCTCAACTTCACAATGAGATTTATTAGCTACTTTTCTGCAATGCCACATCTACCATTATGAGGAGGTACTGAAATATGAGTCTGCTTTCAGGGAACTAAAGATCTTATATGATCAGTCAATTAGGGAGAAGTAGAGGTAAGAATTTCAAGACCCTTCTCCTCTCTGGTTAGAGCTACTGAACTGAGAATACGGGTAACTGATCTGGGAATCCACTGTCTGTTACTTTAGTATTTTTGATGGTGTTCTTCTTCTCAAAGAGGACAGTTAAAGCCTACAAAACAACTGAACACAATTCATATTTTTCGGTCTCATAATCTGTTTTATTTTATTTTATTTTTGAGAGAAGCCATCAAGCCAGACCTGATGTCACTGTAAATCTTTCTGGGTGGGTGGTCATCTTTTACTTCTGCTTAGTGCAGTGTCTGGTATGTGGGAGGCTATGGCTCTTATGTGCTGTCATTACACTGAGTCACTTAAGCTGTAAAAAAAGGTAAAGCTTTTTGGTAGGAAAGGTGGGCATGCTGTCGATGTGGAGAAGAATTAAGCGATATGGGTGGTGCCACGATGGGGATACGACATAAACAAGAAGGCCACCCCTCTTCTGACCGGTCCTCTGTGACTCGGGCACTGGAAAGAAGCTGGTGTTATGCTGCATCAGGAACTGTGGTTCCGCATGCCTCAGGTGGAAGAAGAGAGATGGAAGGCACAGGGCCAGAGCAAATCCAGCATAGTAGTAGCTGTGCTGAATATGTATGCTAGGAAGTACATGTAGCCACCCTCACATAAGCAGACTTCTGGCATTTTTTATAGTGTAGTCTATAAATAAGAGGGGTGAAAGAGATTTAATTATTTTTTTTACATGTCCAGGAACATACTAAAATATTGTACATTCCTGTGATAATTCTCATCATTGCCCAAAATTTCCCAGTTGTCTTGAGAAAGGGAAGGCTACTTCTCCCAGTGTTAATAGCAACAATATCTTCTAACCAATATGACAGCCGTGAGCAGAAGATGAAAGGAAAATATATTAAGAAATCAAGAGCTGACTTCAGGAGGCAGAATAATGAGTCAACCATATGAGAAATTAAGGTCGTGATATTCTTGCCTGCATCTTAGTCAGGGAGTTGCCTAGAAGGTTAGCAGTGAAACCTGAAACTGTATGAAACTGACTTGGTTTTATACTGCATTGCAGCTCTGAAAATCACAGCAGATTTCTCAAAACAGGCCACAAAAAGCCTGCAGGAAAGCTGTGTGGTGCCGTGACTCTTCCAGCCAGCAGAGACCACAGCTGTGCGTCCGACGGCTCCATGGAAGCACGGCGTGGCTCCGCTTGCCGTGGGCTGGCCACCGCACAGCTGTGTCTGCACGGCCCGAGCCAGGAGGCCCTGCTGATAGACCACAGGGCTGTGTGCTGCTGTCCAAACGAGTCACGAACCAGGAGCCGGCAAATAGGCAAAAATACAGAGCAATGAAATGCTTGCATAAGTTTGGGTGTGAGGCAATAAGACAACCTCAATGATTTTTTTGTTCATGGGGTCCTTCAACGGCATCTTCCAGTAACCTTCATCTGCTTTCTGGCACAGCTTTTTGGCAGACTCTCTTTCCCTTTCTATTAATTAGGGATTTCTTTCTGCTGAGACCAAAAGACCCTAGCTTTGCTGAGACGCTGATAACTTAAATAAAGCAAGCCCTTTCTCTTCAATGGCCAGAACAATCCTTGAAACTTTTCATCATCATAGCATGTCTCTTTGAGACTACGTCTGTTGCCTTCTTGAAAAGCCTTTATTAGATCTCAACAAACTCTGAAAAGATGGAGAAGGAAG
Organism: Melanocharis versteri; assembly: GCA_013397845.1. Classification (NCBI taxonomy): domain Eukaryota; kingdom Metazoa; phylum Chordata; class Aves; order Passeriformes; family Melanocharitidae; genus Melanocharis; species Melanocharis versteri. Next base: position 285,132 of record VZTG01001877.1, on the reverse strand, counting down.
GGTTACTTTTCAGTATGTTGGTAATTTCCAGCAAAGTTTTGTACCTCTAAAGCTGTTTAGACTGTGCTCGGCAGGAAACCAGGCACTTTAATCTGGCAAAAAAATAATTAATCCTAAAATAAGTAATCTGAAATAGGTCAAGTGAATCGTGGGATAGAAGCACCTGTTTTGTTCAGCTGACTACAGAGGGTTGCTGCCTCTCCAATCCAAGAGATGTTTGCAAATGAAACCCACCTACTCTCACTCTCTCTGGATGCATCTCTATTAGAAATGTAGGGAAACATAAACTGTCTCCATGGGAACCACATTTGATTTGAAATAGTATACATACTATCTTTTGTTCCTCTGTGCCTGTTCTGTAAAGGCTAGATAATGTCCTCCCAATCTTCCACTGCCCCTGAATTCATTTGGTTGGGCACAGAACTGCACAAATTGACTTTCTTGCACATGTACATAAATTGGGTGTTTGTATCACTTGGGGAAGATTTACCAGCACAGGTTGGAAGTAGCTTGAGAAATCTCTGCTAAGCACTTCACTTGTAAGGCATAAACCTAAATAACCTCTTACTCCCTTTATTAACTGTCCCTTCTCTGTAGATAAGTTAGAGAAACATATCAAACAATGTTTGATTCTCCTGAACCACCTTTTCTGATCTGGTGTTACTATCCTTCAAACTGAGCTCAGGAGTTTGTTGGTGGTAGATTTCAGGCTTTTCACAGATGCCAGCTCTTTTTGCAAGAAGCAGAGGACCATTCTGAGCATTTCCTGACATCAGTGACATTATTGTGCTTCTTACTTCTAAGTAGATTACTTTCTTTCGGTCTCTTTTCTTGTTGCAGTAGTTAATTTCTTCATAAATAACATGTAAAGGACCTGCTGGCAGTTATTCTGGAAGGCCCTGGTGAACAAACAATAGTGTCTTATCATATGCATACTTCCACAGATTTGGACTTTTTAAATATTGGTCAGATTATCCACTTCATTTTTCACCTATGCTAGTAGTGTGGGAAAATGAAATCTCAGAACCTGGTATTTAGTTGCACTAGGTATCTTTTAGTCTCTTGCTGGGACTGCTCACCAGGATGGTTGTGTAGGGAAAAGGCTTCAACTGTCCCATTTCCTTCAGCCGCATGTTCTCCATACTGCTCAGCTCCACAGTCCTGTGATGTGCCAGGTCCCAGCAAATGGGTTCTTCTTTCCAGGCGCACCCCAGGGAGTGGCTTTAACCCTGAGTGGGGCTGCTGCATCTCTTCAGCTTTTGCTGCTTTCCTGGAGAAAGAGAGCTAAATAAGCATGGCTGTGGCCTGCAGGGGACAGGCTAGACCTTGCTCCACCAGACTTCCCACGCTGCCTGCATGGAGATAGGTGGGTGGGAGGTGTGCTACCTCTTTCAGATGTTTCCCTTCTGAAAAGTGATCAGTAAGATATGAGATATAATTTCTTTTCCTTCTTGGATGGTATTACTGCTTATTTTTTCATCTTACTATGCTGAATATATTTTTATATTCTTTTATTACCTCAGTGTCAGTTTGCAAAAGGAAAACTTCTGTACTCATGTGCATGTGTACATATCATCATGTGTAGATCATGTTCATGTGTAGATCAGTTACTTTCTGAAAAAGAGCATCTCAGACCTGAGTTATCAGTATAGGCACTTAGAGTACTTTCTAGGTAAATTGAATGTACATAGTCACTTCCTGAAGGTTCAAATCATTTAATGCCAACATTAAAGATAGTACCTTAAAAAAACCCCTATTATTCTCTATTGTAAGAGGGAAAGTTTAATACATCTTAAAAACTTTCATCTGTTCTCAATCTTTACTGTCTTTAATGTGACTCAAACAAGAGTTCAGAACCTCACTCCCAGTACCGATCTCAGCATCTCCTGTTCTGTATATCACAGAAGGGAAATAAAAATGCCTACCTACAGCACTTATCTCTTCATTATCTTCTAACACTACTGAGAAGCAGCATTTCAGATTATGCACACCATTGCAGTTGCCTTCTGTCATTAGGACAGAAGCTTTCTGCAGCAGCTGTTGACCAATACCATGATGAGTAGTGCTTACACATCATGACCTTCCTCACATGTATGGATTTCTATAGCAGTTCATATAAAGAAGAAGAAAAGGTATAATCACACTCCCTTCTGGTAACCAACTGATTAGAAATAAATGTTTCTTTTCAGTAACTATTCATCTTGCTGGTAGTTTTGTGTCAAATATTTGGTGTTCAGATGCAGAAGGCCCTTATTGCCATGGCCTTGCTTGGCTCCTTCGTGTTCCCTCTTTTACAGAACAAAATCATTACAAAAAGCATTTTGAACAAGTTTTTGGCTGTAAGTTTAGCCAATAAAACATCCCACACACAAAAGTTCTGCAGAGTTCTGCACTTTGTCCACATGTCCAACTGTGAAGAAGGCTTTGATTCCAGCATGGGAAGCATGAGATCATATGGTGTTTATAGACCACAATGACAGAAAATGTAGGAAATCATCTAGTTATTTCCTTTACTAAGTACAAACAGTTGTATTTGTTAGTCATTTAATTATGATTTCAGGAATGAATTTTTAATGATGGAGGGAGGACAACTTTAGTTAGTAATTAGGGAAATGAGAGACTTGTATTTATTCAAATAAGCCCAGCCCTTCTATTTCCTGGATGGCAAAATGTTATGGAAATATGATTCCATAAGGTATGCTAATATATTCTGGAAATATGGAAAAGAATTGTCCAACCAAGTATGAAAAAAAAAGATTGGCATTTCAGTGGGGCTACATTATTCCATTTACAGAAATTCTGCATCCTGCAAAACACCTGCAATTTCAAGGTTGACCATGAGTCAATAGACTACACATTTTCTTTTTTACCTGTAAACACGTTAAACAACACACAGACAATGAAACAAATGGAATATAAAATGAAAGTGAACATTTCATTGAATTCAATATTTTGAGCAGTTAGCTAAAATTATATATATTCTCATAAACTAAAGAATGCATTAGAATAATGTAGTTTCACTTCAGAGAACTTATGGTTATTATCATAAGTGGAATATATGCTATTGAGTTTAAAAAACTTTCTTAAACCAGATCTTTCCATTAAATGTCATTTGCATTGTCTTACTTTATGACAATGTTATTAATTATGCTAGTGCAATTATATTTTTTTCTGATCCTAGTACCTAATGCTCACAAGATGCATTTTATTTCTGTTTAATTCCTGTTGGTCCAAAGTCCCCATTGTTTATAATCCTTGATTCTACAAAAGTCATGGTTATCATAATTCCTAAATAAAGTTAAAAACAAAAGGAATTTAAGATTTTCTTGCAGCTATTTTTCTTACTCAAATAGGATGATAACAATGATGTTACAGATAACTAAATGTGTCATTATCTACAGGAAATTATCTCCATAAAATGAGTATAGCACTGAGCTATAATTGTCTGCAAATATGCATGAGAAAAATCTACATAACCAAATCCATTCATTGGCGATCACAAGAAAGAGTCCAAGCTGAGTAGTCTCAAGAGCTTCATTATTTCTACCCTGAATACAGAAACAGGAAATGAATGGGGTGGTTATATAAATGAGTGTCATACTTTGGACAGAATGAAATTCACATGATTAGGCCGAACATTATACAAGTAGATCTACTGACTTCATAAATGACATACAGACGTAATTAGGATTTCCCAATCCTTGTTTATTAAACTGTCCACAGGCTAGAGATCTGTGAAACAAAGCTCCAAGTGGTGAGATGCAGTTTGGTAATCTGTATATGCAGATTTATGTGCATTCTATAAAAAGTTATGTTCAAATTTTGATTTTAAGTGGGACTTTTTAGAAATTCTCGAAGAACTAAAACATTTTTAAAACCCCACATATTATGAATTTATGTATGCTTAATTGTATCACCTATACAAAATTTTAAAGTAGATTTTATAACCATATTTTCACCATGTTAAAATCTTAATGCACAAATAGAAAGAGTTCTAAATGAGGCAAATTGTAATTAACACGATCTTTGCTGAACTATTTTCTTTTTCAGTTTTTATTTGTTTGGGTTTTTTTGTGGGGGAGAGGTTGCGGGTTTTTTTTGTAATTGTTGGATTTTTTTGAAAATCCCAAACCTGTATTTTGGTAATCCGACCCACAGAGGAATTTCTCCCATCTATGAATTCCAGAGAAAATGCCTATAAAGAAATAAATAATGGAAAGAGTAGTCAGATTTTCTGTCATGTCTCACTTGGGAACAAACAGTACGAAGTGCTTTCTCATTACGTGGAACACAAGGATTCAATAAAAAAGAGGAGTTGGCCAGTGGGTAGCAGTTCCAGTACTTAAAACGTTGATGTTTCAAAATTTGTTTTTATTCTGGGTTAGAATAGAAAAGAAACCATTCAAGCATTTTGGAAAGGAATTCTGTTGAAACACTCCTTTTTAAATTGAAAAGGACTGTTTTCTTCATTTATTTTTCAATGAAAATGAGCCTTGAGCTGAAAACTGTAGTGATCCACTGACACCTCTGCAAAATTTGGGCTTTGGAAAAACATCATAACTCAGAAAAAATAAAATAAAATGTAAAAGTTTATATTAGCTCAGTGATTATGCTTATCGTAGCAATAATTAAGTATTACAACATCTTGGCTTAGAATTTTAAACTAATGACTAAAATTTATAAACTTTGAATCCTTTTTTACTTTAAGAAAAGGGTGGACACCATCCAGGTAGTACAAACATAGTCCATAACTTCCATTCAATTATTTGGCCAAAATATGAATGCTTTTGTCATCAACTTTTTCCACATGGGGATGACACTACTCAAATATAATGACAGCATGATGAGAAGATGTGTTTATTTTATGACTTTCTTTAGCACTGCCATTCTTTTTAATAGACCAGAAGTTGTTAACCACATGAAGTTGGTCACTTAAACCTGCTCACCATTAAGTACATCTGCTCAGCACCCTCCTCTAGAGAAGAAAGCTTTCTGCTGATATGTCCCAACAGTTTGAGTGCTTTTCATGGAGTCATACAATTTTAGTCAGGCAACACATATAATTTTTCATGTTTCTGATAATTTTTGAACAATAACTTGAGAAGCATGGTGTCTCTGTTGCTGGATTCAGCTGTAAGAGCCAAGGCCTGGTGCAGTCCAGCAGTGTTTGATGTGCATCGTGGCTCTCAGAGGTCTCATGCCAGAGGCCAGGGTCCAGGTGTCCTCATGTAAATGGGATGTTCCACGGCATTGTAGTGAAACTCCAGCTGAACATCTCCTATTGAGGATGTTGCTGTCCTCAAGTACACCATGGTATTCCATGAACAGAGGAGACCGGATTCAACAGGGCATCCAGGAACCTTGTGAGACTTCCTCCTAGCCTGGAAGTCTAAATTAGGTGTCAAAGCCTAGACAGATACTACTTTTCTGTAACTCCTAGGACTTAATTCCCCTCAATTCCCAAAACCCCACAACAGAAAGACTGCATGCTTCCTTTCTTGTACTTTTCTGGTGGCGGCTGTCATTGGACTCTGAGTGAAACAGCAGAAAGGTAAATAAGGCCTTGGCAGACCCAATGCAACGCTGTCTTCATGCTCTTTGCTGATGGATGTGCCTGTCTTCAAACCAGGGGCACAGGGTGTCAGTAATCAATCTGCACAGGGATCCAAGTAATTTGTCATCTTTGCATGCATCAGCTACCAAATGTTTCAGAACTGCAAGGCTCCCTGCCACCACAAAATTTCCATCCTTGCCTTTCTGATAAAAAGTGGCCTTACACTGTCGGGTAACAGTGGTGGGTAACAACTTTTGAAACTATTTTTTCTTTAATGAATCTCCTCAACTGAGGTTGACATTTTTCAGATCTCGGGTATAAATAATTGCTCTTTCTATGAATCCCATTGAGTCTGTTGGCCCTAGTCTCCATACCAAAGAAAGATATGTGAAGGGGAATACAATATTCAGTGTGATCACATCTATGGCTCACAGCCTCATCAGCTGGCCCACAGAGCATTTTACAAGAAGCAGAACTTCAGAATCATTTCCTCCTTATCTTCTCGTTCGAAGACATTAAGAGAATCAAACCTCTAAGGCTCTGTCTAACCGCATAGTCTCGTGGGCTACTTTGAGAATTAACGTTTCACTCTTTAATTTGTAGCCTTCTCTGTATGCATTTATGTAATTAGTAGCAATGATTAGACTTTGCATTTTTTAAGCCAAGGTCACTTTGAAATGGATATCCATCACATGTGCAACATATTTTAATACATTTAGAGAATTTCACAGCCCTTCCCAGGGCTCAGCCAGGGAAGTGTAAGGTGGGTACTTAGCAGTTCTCTTTCAACATATATGTCGTGGTGTTGTTCTTGTATAAACCTCCAAAAGTGTTTGATTTTGTCCATCCTACAGAACAAGAAGATACAATTTCAATCTGTGAACAGAGAGTTTCAAATCAAAGACGTGACTGTATAATAAAAATCATTCCCTTGTGCATTCGTCTTAGAACTGCTTAATACTTTTGGGAAGGGAGGACTGTTGTGAAGGACTAGTGGTCGAGGATGACCCAGGTTGTAGGCTGGAGGTGGCACAGGTCAGCAGCTCTCTGGGTGGTGGCTGTGCTGCTGTGCCAGTCACACACCCTGGCTCAGAGGGGTCGTGGCTTCTGAGTCACAAGGAGCTGGTGGGCAGTGTGACCGTGCTGTTCAAGCCAGGGTTACATCACAAGAAAAGTGGCATGTCTGGCACAGGAGCTGCTGAGGAATCAGAACTCCTGTCAGTGACAGGAGATGATCACACCAGATCTGCTGAGGCAGGCACGGCTGGGTTTCTCTGGGTATGAGCTGTCATGGCCCCTGCATCATCCCCCCTCCAGAGTGCAGGGCTTGCTGAGAGCTGTTGTCAGCTACACCAACAGCAACCTTCATCCTGCATACACGGAGGGCAAAATTTTGTCATGGATTCACGGCCATTAAGGCATGGCTTAGTAGAGCCATACCTTCCTTTTGGGTGTATGGGATATTTAAACATATGCCAGAACAAGGGAGCTAATTGTGGTCAGGAGCTGCCTAAATATTATGCAGGCTTTTAATACCAAGACCACTTTTTTTTGCCAGTACCCATTCAAAATTTGTGGTGGTTTTAAGCCCTGATTATTGCAGTACATGACTATGTGATGTTGTAGGCTATGACTTATATAAATTGCAAAAGAGGTGCCACATTGTCAACATTACAATGTCTAGAGTATAGAAATTACACATATGTTCCTATACATGAGTATAAACCGTGTAGGAAATGTGTATATACCAAAAGAATGAAAGAAGAGATTATTTAAGCCCTTTCTTATACCCACTCACTGTTCAGGAATGTCACACAGCACTAGGCAAGGATAGTAGCTATGTAAATGATTTTCATAGCTTAGTTTAGAATTACTTTGTAATCTGTGAACAAGGAGCTAATTATAATGATGTTAATAGACACATAAATGTCTGTTTAAGCCAATAGTTGCTGCAATCTTTTAGGTAATCAGCTTAATCTGTGATCATTGCAAATGGAACTTGAAATGTGGTTAGGTCCTAATAAGGTTATGGGTTCAGCTTCACATCTGGAAGCAAAGCCAACATGTTGCTCTCTTGAAGGCATTTGATTGAGCAAGACTCCTGGTTTTCTGGCTATTCATACTGCTAAGCTTCCCCTTGACCCTCTGTATGTATATCCTTCTTTAAATCCCCAAAGAAATTATTTAAAGTGTTTCTTATGTGAACATTAAATCCTTTTTCCAAGAAATTTAAATGGCACTTTTAAAGCACTTTCTCCACTCACTTTCCATGACAAAATTAACTTGGACGTTAAATTACACAATGCCAAAAAAGGCTTAAATTCCCAAAGTAGGACTAAAACTGAATTAGATGCCAGCTTATGGCATCATGGTCTGGAAAGTCTATATTCGATTGTCATCTAAATTAACTTTTTTAACTATGAATTTCTTTAGTTTTGACCTTAATATTTTTAATTGCTTAGAATTGCAGCTCTGTTAGCTTCTAACACTACCAGTTGTGTCCCCAGCACTAGATACTTGGAACTTACTTAATGTCCAAGCTTAACAGGCATCCCAAATGGAAACATTTCTCTTCTTTGAGGCCTTGAGTGGAGAGGCATATCCAGGAGACATTGGGCCTGCAACAGAACTGGGAACCTGACAAGGATTTCTGAGACTGTCACTCTTAAGACCTCACTGTGTTTGAAATTCAGGATTTCTGCTCTTGACTGAGTGCTCTGTCTAGCAAGGCAGTCCCTCTTGCTCTCACACACATACACACATACTGTTTTACAGTTACCACTGGCATATAATTTTTTTTCAGGTTTGTACAACATCACCAGAAAGTGTCCTTCACTTGTGTGCCAGAAGAAATTGATGGCCTTTGGTTAGGGTATATTCCCAGGCAGATGATTATATAGAGCTGAAGAGTGCCAGACGACCCCATGACATTTCAGATCCATATTTTATCTATTACTAGAATGTTCAGTAAGAGTGGAGAGGTAAGAGAAACACTGAACAGAACTTATATCAGTTGCAACACTGTTACAATAAGACTGATTGGTCAATAATATTCAGCGTGTCTGGCTTCACTGCTTTATTTATGTTACCACTTATGTGCCCCATGCGACAATATGGATAATTTATTGCAATTTGAATGAAGGCATATGAGTTTTTTTCTTAATGTTGCACTGGAAAACAGCAGAATAGCGTAAATACTGACTGACTTTTGGAAAAATGCCAACACCCAGAGGGCACCTGGGCTGTGAATGTGCATGGATTGGGACAGTCCTCAGCAAATCTGCTGAGGTGCATCTTTCATCACATCTGTTTTCATCACATGCTCAATCAGGGTGACTGCTCTCTGAGAATAAAATTCAGTACATTGCCTATTCTGGATAAAAGTTTTAGGCATCAATTTTTCTCGGATGTCATACAAGAATGCAAACAGTTCTGTATTTCATGAAGAATTTTTCTCTAGCCAACATGAGATTTTGGTTTGTTGGTGTGTTGGTTTTTTTTTCTTTTGCTACATTTCATTTTTACATCACTTGTAGTGAGACAAAACCCTGAGCTTCTTTTGACTTGCAGTCTCAGAGTCATAAAATAATTTAGATTGGAAGGGACCTCTGGAGGTTGTCTGGTGCAATATCCTTTCCAAAGTCATTGAAGTTAGACCAGACTATCCTACCTCCGGTCTCTCCAAGGCTTTCAGCCTCTGGACAACTTAGTAGCCCTTTGCTGAACTTTCTCTGTTTTGCACTGGTCTATCGGTATATGCTGGGAAAATCAAACCTGGACTGAGTGTTCCAGGTGTGGCCTGAAGAGTGTTAAGTGAAGGTGAATAATTACTTCCCTTGATCTGTCTGCTGGTTCCTTGTTCACGCAGATCTGTGTGCAGCTCTTCCATCCTCCAGTGACACACTGCTGTCCCATCCTAAACCTGTCATCCATCAGGGTTGCCCAGATTCTTTTCTTCAAAGCTCCTTTCCATCCAGGTAACCTCCAGAGTGCACAGCTGCATAGGACTGGTGCAGACTGGTCTATGTCAAGCACAGGACTTGGCATTTGTTTTTGATGAACATCATGAGCTTTTGGTTTGTCCATTTTTCCAGCCTGTCAAAACCTCAAAGGCAAACACCAAAGGCAGTTCTGCCCTCCATTGTGTTGACCATGATGTGCTTTTTGGTGCCCTCTCCAACCTTGCCTAGGTTGTCTTCTGTCGTTAGGCCCAAGTGGTTCTTAAAATCTCGAAAGTATTGTGCTCCTTATTAGCCCCTAAGCAAGACCAGTCACAAGTGATGAGTCATGACCTGGACGTCAAATTGCTGATCACTAAACTTTGAGTCTCATTGCCCAGATGATTTTCTACCCAGCTGGGTAGTCCACCCACCTGGCTCATATGTCCCCAATTTGGCTAAAGGACATTACTAAAAAACAAGTTAAAAGTCTCCCTAAATTTCAGCTATCTGATGTCCACTGCCCTCCCCTTCCTCACAGAGTCTCCTGTATGAAGGCAACCATGTTAGCCAGGCACTATTTGTCCTTGGAAAGTTCGTGCTGGCTGCTCTTGTTCACCACCCTCTCCCTCTTGCTCTCAGTTCAGTGAGAGCTAGCTTTGTATTAACTTACTCTCTAGAATGTGGTCTGTCACTTGAAGACTTCAGTTAAAGATTCTCCTCTAATTAGCTAATTTCTCTGTTTTGGGCTAATCTAAGCAGGAATCAGGACTTCCGTCTGAGAAAACTCACAGGACTCAACTGCACAAGCTGCTTTACCAGAGGAAGGTATGAGGTTCATAACACTACTAGATATTATCTGACCAGGATGGATTTATTTTGTTTATGATGTAAATAAGTATGGAAGGTAAGGGATATTTGAAAATATGACCCATAAGGCCATTTGTCACATGATTTGATGTTCAAAAAGAAAAAATGGATAAGAAGCTTGCCAGGGCCAATATAATTACCTATTCACAATGATTTCTATGCAAATTTGCAAGCTGCAAAGCAAAGTTTGAAGACTTTTCTGAAGGAGACTCATGAGGAATAGGACCTGAGCAGGCTGAGGAAGTTCAACTTTGTTCTGATAACTGCTGTGCAAAATGCTCTTCCAACATTGGCCAGGCTGGAAACACTTTAAAGATATCAGTAGAGTAGATTGGCTGCAAATCAAACCATTTCGTCGCTCATTAGCTTTACTAAATCACTGAGATATGTGCTAAGTAAATCTGTTGCTAGCAGTAAATGATTTATGAGGCAGAGGGAAGAAGGCTAATAGGACAAAATCTCCCTTAGTACAACTGCATGGTATAATCTGTCATCACAAAGTGGAGGAGAAGCTGTGCAAGTCCTTCCCTAATCAGTACTGAAACCATGCCCAGACCGGCCTGACACACATCTTCAGGCATCTCTCGTGTCTTTTGTCATGAAGAAAACAGATTTTTTCTAATGATTTTTATTTCTTCATGCAGGTAATTTGTAGTCATTGATAATTTTGTTCTTTCTCTTACAAATTAAGCCTTACATTAAGAGTAGTACTTGCTATATTTTATATATTTTCATGGTCTCAATCTATTTGAACCTCTCATCTGCAATATGCCATACTCTACAGTGGAATTCATGATGAAATATAAATGCATTACATGTGTAAAGGTTACAAGGTTTGCTCAAGTTAACAGCTGAATGAAATAACAAAGGTCTAACTGTTGACTTTCTGCAACTTCACACCTTTCATCCTTCCTCTAATTTGATGTTCCTTCTGAAGATGAAAAGAGTTAGAAAATGTTTTACCATTTCGTTGTGTGATTGTATTTTTCCGCTTGGCAGGTAGAAGAGAGTGCTAGGCTTGTCAGAAAAAAAGCCGCAGTGTGACAAAGAAGCTGCGCACAGAGCTGGCAAATACTGTTACTTTACTGCTGAGGAAGTTATGGATACAATTCCTTTTATTGTTTTGTAATATTAGGGAAGAGGTTGGTGTGATAAGAGAGGTGAAATCCCTGTGTTATAGATGAATGCGATATTTTAATTCAATGTGATTGTCTTTACATATCATTATGAAACTCGATTTGATGGTATAGGCTAACAAGGTCAGTTTAGGAGGGCCTGGATTTATTAAAGGTATTTATACTGCCAGATCACTTGGGCAAATATGTTATCTTTAGATGGACTGAAGCTATGGTTTAACCATGTTTTTCTTGCCAGAAAATCTGAGAATTCAGCACTGGATCAAATTAAATATTACGAATCCAAGACAGGACTTCAGTAGACCTGAATCATCTCATGAAATACCACCCAATCCCACTCTGTTCAGTGGACACCCAACAGTACTGGGACCCGAGTTTACACAGTGCTTCCTTTTACAACTTGAGCCTTCCCAAAGTGTCTCCAGTGCTGCTCGCGAACCTGTGCACGGCTCTCCCACACTGGAGAGGCAGGTGCCAAAGCCTTAGGGGGATTAAAAAAACCATGTGAAGGCAGTTGTCCAACCTGTGCCCTTGTGAAGAGTGAGGGGCAAAATTCATGAACCTCTAGGCTGGTAGTTTCAACATGCAGTAGGAGGTGAGAAAGTGAGTTCTGGTTCTTCCCAAGCCCGCTTCTGTAATGTCCCATGGCTACTGAATTCAGCAGAGATGATGGGAGTGGCTGCCCTGATCAGGTAGAGGTGAAAATCAGGTCTTAAATCTCCCCAGGCTGGGAAGGCAGTTGAACCAGGCTTTCCAGTTTCCCAGGAGCTGTGAGGACCCTGCTATCACATGAAGCAAAAGCTATTTCTGACTGTCCACCAACACAATAACACATCCCATTAAGTCATGTGAAAGAAAAATATCAGCACAAGCCTTCACAAGAGGATTTGGGGCCACGGCCTCTGAGTGGCTGAATGTGCAGCCTGTGCAAATGTCTCAGGCTGAGGGCAAGGGTGGCACTGGATGGACCCATGTGCTCAGTGGTTCCTGGTGCCAGTCCTGGCAGAGCCTGGCTCAGTGTGCAGGGATCACATTTCCAAGTCTTCCAGTTTGGCCTGTGCCCGGCAGCAGCTGGGCACCTCACAGACCTGCTGGTCAGAGTACTTAAAAGTTACCCCACCTATTTATTTCTTTTGCTTAACTGGACAAAGCCTTTATGACCTCTGAGAATCTAAATTGCTCCATCCAGTAAATTGCTGTTCATGTGAGAACATTAGGACTTTTAATTATAAATCAAAATTGCCACAGGTTAATGGTAACACAGACAGAGATGAGGAAGCTTTGATGATTCTTGTGCTTGCTTCACATGTAGGGAGAATCCTGATTCAGCAGGTGGTGGTGTCAAAGACTCATTTGCATGAACTTCAGTATATTAAATATCCTTTCTTGTAATTTTCCCAAAGATTATCTGAGCAACTTGAGAGGTTGCTTGTTTTTCTTTCTCCTTCTGTGAAGCTGTGTTTGCTCTTTGACCATTGAGAGGCATGTCCATCGGTCTGGGGCATGTCCACACAGAAATACCAACATCCTTGGTTTAAGTGTTAGTCAGTCAAAACCAGGCAAAAACTTGAGACTTTTCTCATGAAAGACCAGGAATTGTAGTTACATTACAGTATTGTCTGACTTGATGATAGGATTTTTTAATATTGTGACTGTGGGTATAAACTATGAGTAACAATTACTGCAGATGAATGCAGCCCTTGTTGCATGAATTTTAAATCTGAGAATATTAAGAACTTTATACTTCTGCTAAATTATCCCTTTGTAATTCTTTGGAACAAACAAAGCAGAAGACTGTTTTTAAAACATGCTTATTATAATTTTTCCAAACAGGCAATGGTGGTGTGTTATTAAAAAAAGAAGCCAGTCATGGCAACTTTGAATGGATGTTACCCCAAAACAGAATTATGACACTCAAAAAAATTCNAAGAGAGAGAGAGAAGAAGAGAGGATGTCAGGAGTCAAGGAACTCCTTGCTATCACTGTTACTTTCCTTGCTGTATTTGATGCTAAAATGCGGAGTACATGGCTGCCTATGGACTGCTGAATATGATCCTGTCCCTAACTAAGGCAGCTGAGTTGGCCTTGACATTCTGCCAGCCATAGCACAGCTGTGGCAACACATCTCTACCATGAGATGGCTTACAGATCACAAGATTGTTTTTGAAGGATAGAATTTTTCTACCATTACTCTTTCCTCTCTCACCCGTGCCATCACAAGAGTGACTCCAGCTGCAGAGACACATTTTTCTATTTACAGGTAAACTCTGAAAGTTGACATTACAGCGTTTTGTATGGAGACAGGGGCCAGGTGAAACAACAATGATTAAGCTACCTATACCTCGTGTTGATTTACTAATGAAGACAACGTCTGTCTGAAAACACAGTGGTCATTGTCCTGACCGCACAAAACAATGTAAGGCTTATGATTCGGGAAAGTTTTTATTTGTTTTGATCAGTGAAAAGCATGGTGGTCTTCCTCCACGGACAGGGTTCTGGAGTTGTCCTGCTGTCTTCAAACTCCTAGGCAGAGTGAGTGAAGAGCTGGTAATAGTTAATAAGGGAGATGTGCTCCAAGTCCGTGCATCTTATAGGAACTGGGGGAAAGTTCTGAGTCACTGACACAAACCTTGGATGGGACAGAATGGTGAGAAAGGAGCAGGAAGAGGGACACAACCAGCTTGGCTGAGAGAGGTGCACCCATAAATCTGAAACCAGGATAAATGCTAGAATCACTCAGTTTAAATTAGAAGCAAACCAAGAGTGAGTGAAAGGAAGAGGGCATGATGCATTGTGGATGAGGCCATGCACTGACAGAGATGCAGATGACTCAGCTAAGTACATGACTCAGGTGCTGGGAACTCTGACATTGACTCTTCACCACGATTCTGGGCGAGTCCCAGCTTTTCTCTGGGTTGTATCCGATATCTGAGTAAGCAGATTGAATTCCCACCATGCTCAATGCAGTTATGTTTACAGATGCTGGCTTCGTATGTCACAGAATGCTTCACACACATCTGTAAATGTCTGGTTTGTTTGAAGAGATGCCAAAATGTCTCCTTCTATTACGAATTTTGAGCTGGAAATGCGAAGTCCAGAAAGGAGTAAAAGGGAATCGTGCAAATAAATGCCACTATCAGAACAAGCTACAGGACTCTTAAGCCTGGTTAAGATCACTAATCCTCTTTTCGAATGTACTGAGCATCAGTTTCCTGCTCTGAAGTGCCTCAGGATCTCAACACCTCTGTAAATCAGACCACATGCTCCCCTTCTAGGATGTTAAGAGGTTATTAAACTCCACTGGGTAGTCTCAGATCAGCCAGCTGTTCTGCTTTAATTAGTTAGTTCCCTTGAACACAGAAAACAATTTCATTCAGTTTATTTTTTGGCTGACTTTTCTACCTTCTGATGATAAACCACAATTTTATTTTTCTCCTTCCAAATAACTCTTTCCCTTACGTGCATTATTCTTCTTACACATATTGCCCTTGTGCCTCTGAATCTGTCTGGATATCCAAGACAGCACTGATCCCAGCAGAAACCTAAATCTATGTATGCATGACAGAGCTCACCAGTGGGACTATTCGCTGAATTGCTCAGATAGTGACGTGTTGCTATATCATTCTTGAAAGCCAACATTTATTTGCTTGTGCCAACCAGAGCATTTCCATGTAATGAATTCCTTTCTGTAACTGGAACTTAAGAAAGAAACAAATTTCTCAATCTCTCCAAGTCTTTATCTATATCTTGTAGCTTTTGGGACTTAAACGTCGTTAGCAGTGGCGGATATGGTTCCTGGCATGTGGCTCTGTCTGGTGTGTGACTGTTCAGGCAGTTATGGAGATAACCAGGTATCCTCCAGTCCTCCATCCTCCAATGTGTGATTAGCTCAGTTTTTTTCTTTCGTTATTTTTGTTGCTGGGTTAAGTGCACATTGCATCCTAAATAATAGAAATAAGTAAATTCCAAGTTTTCCACACTTACCTGATTTACACACAAATACTTCCCAGTCCGGGGTACAGTTTCACTGACATCTGGGCTTGTTTGTGTTGCACAAGTAGGAGCAAATATATTACCTTGTGAAAATAGAGATTAAGTAAAAAAAAACCACCTAAAAATATAAATCAAATAAAGTCAAACTTTAACAAGTTAGTGTGCTTTCCACAGTATCCAAACAGCTGAGCAAGATGACTGTATTTCCAGAAACTAGGTTCACATAGTTATAAGAATCCCGCCACAGAGGTGACTAAGTGCTATCTCAGTGTGTGAACACCACATAATAGTAATTCCCAAACTGACCATCAGGGAAAAAGGATATTGGAAAAGAGAAACTTGACAAAATAGGAAAGCATGTAAAGCAGTGAGCTGATGTGTTTGAGTCAATGAAATACCGAACACAGCTGACTACCATGCCCAAGAGACTATCAGGAGTCTGGACAGTTCTGGTGACTCACTCTGCATATGTAGATGGTTGGCTTAGGTGGAGATCCAAGACCTTTAATGTCTCTCTGTCTTTTTTTTTTAATGTTAAGATTTTCTATTTTTCATTGCCGCCTGCCTCCCCACAGGACTGTGTGAACTTCAAGTACCAAATCCTAAGGACAGCAACAGCTAATCTTCTATCTTTGTGAAATTTTTCTTATGCAATAAACACCCCAATTCACGTGGACATTAGCATATGCAATATTAATATGAGCTGAAATGCTGTGCTTTCAAAGAATTCAAGCTGTCTCACAGTAAAATAGATCATGAAGTTTTCATAACATCCACTTTAAAAATGAGTCTTGCCTTCTCTCAAGTTTGATAAAACACTGAAATTCAGTTGAGACTGTCTTGGATTTTCTGTTCTTATTTGTTTACAATGAATGAGCACTTTTTGGAAAGCTCCAAAGAGAACAGTGTTTCTAAGATGCATAAAATATTTCAGAGCTTTTTGACAATGAGCACATGAAACTTACTGGTTCAATGCAGGTTAATCTGAAACGAAGAAAGACTTGGAATTTTTGTCTCACTTTTGAACTGAAACTTGGACTTTTTTCTCATCAGTTTCACATTTGCATCAATCAGTAAAACACCTGGACTGCCATGGAAAAAGCACTATGCGTACTAGTGGATAATATTGTGCTGCATGAAAAGACAGCATGAATTTAATACTTTTTTCTTCTAAAACCACCAGTAAGGAGACAAAAATTGTTTCCTCAGATTGTACGTAAATATTTTCAGGTTACATTTATCACTTTCTTCCTGTTGCAAATAATTTTATGCTTCAGAAAATATATTTTTTGACTTGCATACCAAAACTTGTCACTGCCTCAGAGACAGAGGGATATTGAGAGAGAGAAAGAGCAGGTGAGATTTTCTGAAGTGTAGAAAGTTCTGCCCTAGCTCTTCCACCGCAGTCTGCAAAAGCCCTGACATATTCCTTGACATCCAGGGAGAAAGACATGAGCCAATGCTGAATATGTCAAAAATTCCACCCAGCCTATTTGTGGTTCTGACAAACAGACAGCATCCCTTGTACTGATGGAAAGAGGGAAGAGGTCACCAGAATGCTACAAGTTTATTTGTGCAGATATTTTAAGAGCATAAAAATCCCGCTGCCACCCAGTGAAATTACTTGTTTTCTTTTACCGTGTAACATTATCCACTAAAATTGAATTGAAAGCTGCTTTTCTCTATAAGGGCATATGCCATGACTTTGGTTTTTTTTCTGTTAATCATTCAAGACAGTGACTCACATCTCCAGATGCCCTGAGAGCAGTGTCTTTTACAAGTCTTTCTGACCTTCAGATAATTACCTTAGTGGCTTAGGTGTAAATTGGAAAAAAAACACAAGAACAACAAATCAGTCAACCAAATTAAAACTTTATTGCTCATCTAATATAAGTCTGAAGGATTTCAGATAGTTTTGGGGAGCCATTTGAATGCCACAGTTCAAAGACAACTCTAGTAATGAAGTTCTTGAATCGAATGCATTAGTCTGAAACAGTCAAAATGCTTTTTCCGCTGTGTTTAATTAGGAAGAACTTAGAGGATATAGAGAGTGACATATGCACACATAGCGAGAAGTGTACCTTGAATTTGACCTGTCACAGCACTCGTCATCACAGAGCACAGCCAGCCTTCCAAAACTTGGGGCTGACTAAGAAATGAAGCAGAAGGAATGGCACTTGTTTTAGGCATAAAAGAAATCACACAGCCCTGACAGAAGAGATGGGTGATCATAAGGCAAACTGCAGAAAGGTCTCCAGAAGGTCATACCTGTAGAGCTCTTTCTCCTCTTGGGTCCCTTTATCTTCTCCTACTGAAGCCAGTACCAAGAATCATTGCCTGGCCTTTATTCTCTGTACAATGGCACAATGTCCAAAGCGCATTTCCATAGCGGTGTCCATCTTACCTGTCTCCTTGGATTTTACCTAGGATCTCCTTGGAGACAAAGTGGCCTGGGACAAGGCCACCTCAGAAGTCTTGGAAGTGATTAAATAGCACAAGGAACACAGGCCAGTGTTTGGGTCACTTTGGGGACCTCTTTAAATTATTATAAATATCTTAGTATGTCCTGTAGGTGATACAGAGCTACATCAGAACATTTCACAATAGTGAAGGATATACCCACAACAGTTTCTATGATTTCTTAGTTGAATCATTATTAAAGTTAGAGGCAAACTCAGAAATTAGTGAATCAAAAATTTCAGCTAAAAAGCAAGGAAAAATCCCTCAGACTGAAACTTGATTCGAATGCTACTCAATTTTTTAAGGAAGTCCAAACCCCAACAATAAATTTGCATTCCACAAATTCCAGGGATAGATAATGTCTTATTTTGAGTGACAGTGTAATGTAATTTTAAGATAATTTACTTGTTTGTGTTACATCAAGCACTTCTCCCTTAGCATGATAAGAACTTCTCCTCTGTAGAATGTTGCTGTAGAAATGGCTGAGAGGAGAAAAATGCAAAGATACTTGTCACAAGCTGTGTGTAAAATGGTGAAGGTTATTGCAGCTGTGTGCTTTGATTTTCTTATAGTCTGGGAAAAGAAAAAAGTGAGAACGAAATTTTGGCACTGCATAAATGCTGAAAGTCTGTTCTTGCCTTTTTCTTCAGCTCTGTATTTCCTATTGAGGATGTATTCAATCCAACATCTAAGAGACAATGGCCCATCGTCTCCTGCGGTCAGGATATCTCATGGTTCACACACATATGATTTAATTTTTAGTTTTATTTTTGTTATTCCATTATTCAGTGTGGGTACAGATGGAAACTAAAGTTGTTCCAAACACATGCACAATAAACTACAATTAATGTGTCAAAGGTTCTGAAGGGAAATTAATTTTAGAAGTAGAGTAGAAAGACAGAGTGGATGCACATTTTTCAGGAAACTTTTTAATGAAAATGCCATATTTTGTTTTGGCATTCAGTTTTAAACTTTTCCTTCCTTCTCATTTGCTGTATCTCTTCTTTCCCCTTCCTTTTTCCTCCATCCTCTCATGTTGTGAAAAAGTAGAAGGGTTGGAGAAAGGAGGCCAATAAGAATTGGCAGAAAGATTAAAGATGTCTGTCTGGAACAAACTGGACCTGTTGAGTGAATATTTTCAATGGATCACTGCAGTTATGGTTAATTACATAGTGAAAAATTCAACTTTGTAAAAGTCCTGCATGTTCCTGCTCATAAGATACGCAGTCCTTGTGTGTTCAGCAATGGAAAATCATGTCACTTGTAGCGTGACACAGCTTTCCCCCTGCAATGTCTGCTCCTCCTTTTTTAAATCATTGCTTCCAGTGTGAGAAATTTCAATTTTCGAGAGCAGAGAGTAGTCAAACTCATGCAACCGTTTGTTTTGTAACATCTCTCAAAAAACAGGCTACATCATGCCAGACACCAGACTGTGAATTTCCTTGTTCTCATTCTTGTTATTTGAGGGGTTTTTTTTTGGTTCAGCTTTATACTGGGGCTATTGGTGGTTAATATTCTACCATTTCTGAATCCAGCAAGAGATGTCATTTATTTGTATGATGCTTTGTATTATTTGGCTTGGTAATTTATTAGTCAGCTTACTGTAGGCTTCAGCATTATGTAAGTGCCATAAAGTTTAATTGGGTGCTATTTCCTGTACACTTTCTCATGCCTGTTTATGAAAGGAAGTTCCATCTCCTTCTAAGTGCAGAAACATCTCTTGATCAGGTAGACTGCACAGAAAGGTGCAGGTAAGCAGACTGCAGGCTCGGAAATTATAATTTGTCATGGTTTTCACCTTTATGTGCTTCCATAAACTGTGTTGTCTCTTTTGCTTTCTAGAAGCTGAAAATGATCATATGTAAATAAGCCAAGAAAGCAAAATGTATTATTTTACAGTCATGATTGAGACATATTGTAATTGCAGTATAAATCAGAACCTCCTATACTGAATTCAGTGACAGTAGAATTAAACACCCAAATGGAGGAACAGGAAACTTCATTGACTTGCATAATGTTAACAGTGAAAAATCAGTGTGAAACAGGTTTGTATAAGGATTTGCCAGTAACTAAAGGTGCTGCCATATGTGGAGCAACAGCTTGTCTTTCAAAAGAATAGCAATTATGAAGAATGTCTTGGACTCTAAATGGAGCTAAATCTCCCCATGTTGTCACTTGAATATGTTTGGCTTTCCAAAAGTGCCTGGGATAACAGTGAGATAAAAGCTTCTCAGGTGAATAGAGAGACTTTATCTCACAGGTGATAAAATGTTTGTGCAGGAGAAGGCAGTGTGATGTAGTTAGACACAGCTAGACAAGAGTAACTGAGTCAATGTGCTCCCACTCTTCACTGCAAATTAACGTCTAGAACAGCAAAACTCCTCTTGACATGTTTTATATACCTGAAGACTTGTGTGTCTGTGCTGCATCCATCCATCCATCCAGGCAGCTTTCTGGCCTCTTTCACTCCTGTTGTCACAGCTACAAGGCTGCCAAAAAGTCAAATCTACTTTATCTTCCTTGTGGTTAATGGAAATACCTTCTCTGCTAGGGTTTCAGAAGGTCAGCTGTCCGGTGAGAAGGAGCAGTCTTCTTGACCCTGACACCTCTGATATGACCCTGGCTGCTCCTCCACTGCTGTCATTATCCCCAATTTCTCAAAAGAGCAATAGGGGACTTGTAAAACAGTCTGTTGGCTTCGAGCTTCTGAGATGGGAAAGGGTGAAGGGACGTGTTAAGCAGGGCTGCAGAGCACTGAAAAACAATTCCAGATATCTCACTGACAGCAAAAAATATAGTTATGGACAATAAGTCTGTGTCTTAGACAATGTATCAACCCTTTTCCTGATACCCATCCCCAGCACTGCTCACTTCAGGTCTAGGGGATGATTGCTTTACAGCAACTCCATGTTCACTGACTTATTTTCATGAAATGCTCAGGGAATCCCAGAAAATAAGTATTTCACAGTGAGTGTGGAACCTGCTGTGAATCTTTTGGTCTGAAAGTACACACACTGCTTATAACTGACCAAAGTAGTATTGGAACAAAAAGGTGAATAATGAAAATTTTTAGCTGTCATATTCCATCAGGCTGAGAAGGCTCGTGTTTAGAGTGATGCTCGTTGTTCAAATCTCTAAACCTGGCATGAAGTTTGAGGTAAGAAGAGATTATGTGCTCAGGTTATAGGAGGTTGCTAAAGGTGCTTCTACATGCTTCTTTGCTTGTTCATCTAGAAAATAAATAGGATTTAACCTACCATATAATAACACTTGATAAATTCTATGAGGTGTGGTAGCAAAACAAAGATTGATTATTTCCACTGCATTTTTAAAACAAATATCTGTGATTTAGGGGAAAAAAACCCCAGCAGCCCAAAATGATAGATTGTTGATGTCTTATAACATTTTGAAGATTTTATCCTGATCTCAGTGGTTACTTAGTCTTTACAGAGCCATGAGTGAGCTGATCCTGGGCTGGAAACAGTCCTATTTAGAGCAGGAGGTGGGACTAAATGTTCTGCAGAGGTCCCTGCCAAGAAACATTTCTACAACTGCAATTTTTTCTTTCCCAAAACCACTAAGAGCTGTGCCTCACTGTCTCATACTGGCTGTGCCAGCTTTCTTGGCTGTGAAGAGGCAATCAAACATCAACTCCCTGCCCAATCGGCACATGGGGAGGAGGAGAATGTTTACCCAGTGGTATGAAAATGTAAACTAGGTGTCACAGGGCTATGCTGTGACATTGCCTTTGCATTTAGAGGGGCTCTGTGTGAGGAAAATCATTCATCTCTTTCTCGGTCTATACAAGGCCCTGTGATAAATATGATTGAACTATTTATTTGTTTGGGCAAAAGGTGATTTGCAGCCTCAGAAGTTGCTTGGGCACTTCTTTCCAGCTGTCCTAAGTCCAACCCACAGACAACATGAAATAAAGTGGAGGAGATCCTACTGTGTGGATTGAAGTGCAAGTCTGTGGGTGAAAACAAATCCAATTTTAAAGCAAAGTCTGCCACACACCCACTGTAGATTTTGGAGAGCTCCTTCAGGCCTCTTGGAGGGAGCAGACTGTGAAATGCAGGGGATACTTCAATAAAGTTGGTGGTGTAGTTTGCCTGCAAAGATTGAGACTGCTTAGAGCAGAGAGAATTCAAATATTTCTTTTGCCGTGGGATATTCATTAGGAGAGGTGCCTCGGTGTGTCTAGGGGACCGTGGAAATGGAACCTTGCTGCTTGGCTCTGCTGTCTCACCATGCTGGGCTCAGGCACCTGGACCAGGGGGCCCTCAAGGCTGGGCAGAGGCCAGAGCTACCCAGGAAACCCAGGAGCAAGAGTGTGGTGCTGACAAGTGTATTTCCAAGTTTTCTATTCTGAAACCTTGAACCTTGCCCACAGAACTCTGGTTCACCCACTCCATTTTTCGAAGTAACTGAACAAATACACTGTGGTCCCGTTTTCTTTATACCTTGCAGATGAATGTTTCCTTGTGTCCACTGCTCCACACAAAGGATATGAGGTTTGGCTCTGCAGGAGACTGCCAAACAGGACAAGAGGGTGAGACAGGTGGGGTTTTTTTGGGAGCAATTCTCATTGTGTCCAACAAGGAAATTAAATGAACAATCAGAGGAGAAAAATTTAGTACTAGGTATGAGGAAACATTGTTCTAATAAATTCCAGTCTTTAAACCCTTCTTGACTCTGCCGTTTCTCATGATGGTTGTTTATTGCTTTTTAGACTAAAGGGCAAGCTCACACCATAAATGCGTTCCTGGAGTCTCCTCAGGTAAAAGCAAGTTTCTCACCCTAATTCTGTTTTAGTTCCCTCTCAAAGCAAGACCAGCCATAAGGGTGATTACTCCTCAGCACTAAAATTTTCAGAGGAAATGTCTGTATTCCCACCTGGGTTACTTTTTTTGGCTAGAAGCAGAGAACATCATCTTCGCACACAGAATGTCTCTAGAAACTTCCTATGCCATTTCATTCCCCTTCTTCTCATTTATTTATATTGCAACAGGACCCACAGGCCCTAACTGAGGAGAAGTCTCCATGGCACTAGACAACGTACAAACATAGAGGAAGATTCCAAAGACCTTGCAATCAAATAAAGCAATATTATGGTGCCTTTTCTTTAGCTACAGGAGAAGAGACTTAGG
The DNA here is from genome assembly GCA_013397845.1 of Melanocharis versteri. Classification (NCBI taxonomy): domain Eukaryota; kingdom Metazoa; phylum Chordata; class Aves; order Passeriformes; family Melanocharitidae; genus Melanocharis; species Melanocharis versteri. The sequence goes on along the minus strand of VZTG01001877.1, from coordinate 262,031 downwards.
ACCCAATTTGATTAAGATTATTCTTAGCCCCAATCTATGAGATTATGTTTGCAGTCTCTTCCTGACACTCTATCTCTTAGAGACCATTTGCATTAAATAAACTATATTATGGATTATGAGACAATATCAACTATGTTAATTCAAGCGGAAAAAAATCAATATGAGAACTAAACAAAACATTGTGATTGTCTCTGCCTTTTGATAAATTCAGTTATTTGCTTAATCTTCTCTGTGTTTGAAGGCTGTTCATTATAGGTTTACCTCATGTAGATATACTTTCAGAAAAATTAGAATTAACTGGAATCAGCTGAAATGAGGTGTGGCCTGTTCTTGGGTCTGATGATGAATAAATAATAGTGAATATTATCAGAGTTATATGACTACTATTTTGGCTACATGTGCATCTGACCTGGTATCAACATCACAAAAGCAATCCAGATAATGTACTTTAAATGTGTCTCACAATCAAAACAGCCTAATGGAAAAGGACTAGTTGCTCAGATATTTGTGAGGAAGGGCACACACTGTACTTTAATTCACAGTAAACTTACCTTAGAAGAAAAAATCAAGGATTCCTGTTTTTTGGCATACAGACTATTAAGGATGGCACTGTAGTAAGAATGACTATTGTATATGAATAAAAAATAATTATCTATTTTACCCCAAATGTCCCAATAACAGAGAAAAACCTGTTCTGTGTAAATCAAGTGAAAGGTGTGTCATAGAGGCATTTTTATTATACACTTCCAGTAAAACTAAAATACACAGAAAACAAAGTGTAGCAAACCAGAATATGCCCTGAAGCTGCTGTTAAATATATTTCCAGTTACCAGTATGGACCTTAGAATCTTTGTTCATAAACATTCAAGGTGTTCTTAGCAACCTTTTTAATCAGTTGGGAAGAAACAGGTTAAGGGAGATATGAAGACACATTCTAAACTTGACATACGTCAATTAATAACGCAAGAAAACTGTGTTATCCCAAAAGCTTAAGAGAACTAAGAATGAAGAAATTCTGCCTCTCCCTAATCCTTCCCAAATGGAAATGGAGGCTTTCAAGTTTTTGTTAATTGCTTGTTGTTAAATTGGGAATAAGGGAGCTTCCTTCATTTATTGTTAAAGGAGTTTAATTAAGCTTTAGCTTTTAATTTATTGCTTGTACATTTAGAGCACCATCCTGTGTACAGCCTGTGATCTCCTTCACGGCTGATGAAGGGCCAGCAGAGACACATTCTACTCACCCCGGACTCTCCTCTGTTCCCACCTGCAGCCTCAATAATTGCATGTGAGAGGACTTCAGCTGCTCCTGTGACACGAATTGCCCCAAGTCTGCAATAGTAGGACAAGCAGAATGGCCACAGCTGTTAGTCAGGAGTGGAAATTCTTTTTACAGCAGTGTTGAGAAATGCCTAATGTTCCCATCCCTGTCAACAGCAACACAACCTGTGTGACCAATTGCAACCCTATGACTAGGACTTTCAATATCTTCAGACAGTTTATCATTGCTCCTGTGCAGAACGGATACAGTCACCTGCTCCAGCTGGAGCACACCGGTCTACGGGCTCTGATGGTGTTCATCCCAAGGTACTAAAAGGTCTGGAAAACTTCATTATGGGACCTCCCTCCATTATTTTGCAATGGCCTTTAGAACCTAGATAGCTCACAGTTGACTGGAAACTGTCAAATGTTCCTATTTTCAGAAAGGTTAAGAAGGAAGATCCTGGTAATTACAAGCCTGTCAGTCTCACTTCAGTGCCTGGTGAAACTATGCAGAATGTTATTCTGGGAGTTACTGAAAAACACTTGACAGACAAGGCAGCCTTCGGTCACAGCCAGCACAGGTTCACAGGTTCACGAGGAGGAAGGCGTGGTTAACCAACTCAATTTTCTTTTATGGCAAGGGTCAGCCATCTAGTTGAAAATTACCTCTGTAGTTGTGAGTTTTTTGGATTTAGCAAAACATTCTCTCCTACCTCTCACAGTAGCCTTCTGGACAAACTGTCCTGCGCATGGCTAGACATGTCCATAAAATTTTGGGAGAATAACGGGGTGATGGATCTGGCTGAAAGTGTTACAGGAAGCGGGGTTACATCAGGCTGGTGGACAGTCACCTGTGGGTGCCCCAGGGCTCAGTGTTAGAGCCGGTGCTCTTTCATGTTTTTGCAAATGATCTCAGCACAGAAGTCAAATATACATTAAGTAACTTTGCTGATGATACTAAATGAGGAGGAGCTGTGAACTCCCTTGAGGATAAAGAGGCCTTGTAGAGAGACCTATACAGGCTACAGACGTGGGGAATTACCAACCATACAATTTCAACAGGAGCAAGTGCAGTTTTGGGCACCGTATTTGAGGACAGACATCAAACTATTGGAGTATATCCAGAGGAGGGTCACCCAGATGCAGAAAGGTCTTAAGGACAAGTCTAATGAGGAGAGGCTGAGGTCAGCTGGCTTGTTCAGCTAGGAGAAGGCTGAGGGGGGCCCTCACAGCAGGGTACACCTTCCTCGTGGGGGGCAGTGGAGGTGCTGATCCCCTCTCCCTGGTGACCAGCGGCAGGACACAACCAAGTGTAATGAAGCTGCACGGGAAATTTCAGGTTGAGTATTAGGAAAAGATTTTTCATGTGGAGGATTAGTCCCTGGAACAGCCTCTCCAGGGAAGTGGTCACAATATCAAGCCTGGCAGAATTCAAGGAGCATCTGGACAATACTTTCAGTGAAACTCCTAGTTTCATCTAGTCTTGTAAGAAGCAGGAGTTGGACTCAATGATTCTAATGGCTCTCTTCTGTCTCGAGATATTCTGTCATTCGATGATTCTGGCTTTCTTTTTGGGAGGCTCACAGCTCAGTGCCACCTGCAAGGAATGCTTGGGGGCAGTGATGGACACAAAGCGGATTGGAGGAGGAAATCCTTCCCTGATACCCAAAAAGACCCTCTGCAGTTTCTCCCTGAATGATGTGGGGGTGACTGTCTTGGCCTCTGCTCTGTCCTGTCCCCACACCATCTCCTTGCAGATTTGGTGATGTCCCTTGAGCTTCCTCCAGTGTCCCATAATGTTTGCAGCTTCTGCCAGTGCTGCCCATATTGGACAAATAGAAGGGACAAAGGGAACCATGGCTAGCGAGGTGAAGAGATGAGGGAATGGACTACAGGTTACTGTTGAAGCAGGAAAACATGGGGCCCAAATATATTTTTTTATTCCTTGGCCAAAGATAGCTCTTGTCTGTGATGTGTTGTCTAGACATATGCTATGAGGCTTAGGGGGAAAACCAGCTCTCAAAATGCCTTGCTAGATGAGCACACATCCTACTTCTACCATTCTCTCAGTGGCCCATTTCCAAACTTGTATGCCCACAGGAAGCTTGCTGGACCATAACTTGCAAAGTTGTCACAGATATCTCTGCCTTTGGATGAAAGGAGATATCTATATCTATTATCTGTGCTTGGAGAAAATAGGGTGACTTTTGGTTTCTGTGTGTGGTTGTCTAACAGCTGGTTTAGATCTTGTTTTCATTATGTCCCTCACTGGAATTTCTGGAGTGGCATGACTCAGCAAATACTGTCTTTTTCTTCTTGTGTATGCAAATAAATAAAGCAATATCAAGTTTCACCAAGGACTGGAATTTGTGTTAAAGTCGGTAACACCTCTGAATCTATTCCAGTTTTGCTATTGTCTTGAATTCCTAGACCAGTTTTTAAAAAGGTGTATGACAGAAGAGAGGATGATGTTGTCACTCAGATTGCACTGGTGTTGGAAAAAATACTACTTATCATATTTTTTTACTGCAGTTTTATTCTTCAGTTTCAGGTTTGCTTTTTTTACTAGAAATTTTATACACAATCAGAAGGATGTTAATATCCTAAATATCTAGTTCTAATGTCAAAGTGCATGATAGATTTATAGTTGTGGAACAGTCAGGTCAAAGCTAATTAGTAGGTGAAAAGGGATTTGATTCACTTGTAGGAAGATGTATCAGTAAGCTTTAATTAATCAGGAAGTCAATGAATAGCTGATAATTCACATACTCCATTTTTTCAGTTTTTCTCTGATAACCTAACGTTTAGCTGTCATAGACATCTAGGTACAAACAGTGTATAGTAAATTGCTGCATGAATTACAAAATAGTAGGGAACTTCATCAATAGGAGGTATATTCCTCTTGTACGTATGTCTACAAGGAGCCAAAACACAAACAATTGAATGATTATGTGCAAATTAGTCATTACGATCTCAATCTATGTGTTGGGCATCCTGAGCTAAGACCAATATCAAAGGTAGAGGCCAAATCCAAACCAGAACACAAGCACCCCTAGTTTAGGCACAATGTTCTTGGTGTACAGTCTGACCTCCCAGATTCAACGCCTGGTGTTTACAGCAAGAATGAGCTGCATCAGGACGTCAGTACAAAAATCTGTGCATCGAAGAAGGATGTGCCCAGAGCTGGCCAGCAGGAGGGTGCCAGCTCATCCCATCATGCTCAACATCAACCCCTGGTGTCTAAAGTGGCTGTACAGTCCAAGACCTTCCACTCTGTGAGATGCAGACCACAGCAGTATCTTCTGGACAAATGCCTACTGGCATTCTTTGAAAACAGTACAGCAGGCCAGAAGAACCTGTATCAATCTTTCCTGGAACTGGAGACTGCCTAAGGATATCCATCCTGTCAGCAGACCCACAGGGCTCAAGCCTGTTTTCCTGCACCTGAGAGGAATATCCCACATCAGCCTGTGGGGCTGCCTTGGCCAGGGTATTTTCTGTGCACTGCTGGTGCCCGCTCTGTGGCCGAGCAAGCAGCTCATGGGGTCCAGAAGGGAGTGTTTGGAAGGAAACAAGGCAGCCTCTGGAGGGAGGTGGGGAATCCTATAGATGCTCCAACTTAGCAAATCTGGTTTTAAACACAGGGCTGCAAATAGGTACTAGTGCTGTTTCTCAGCTGCCCCTTTTGGATCACAGCTACTGCAGCTATAGACTTCAGCACATAAAGCTTGCATATAACCAGCAACACCTAGGGCTCTCACTGCTTAGATGAATGCCTCAGGGATCTGAATTACACTTATTTTGCCTTTTTTAATATGACCTATTATCCATAGTTCTTATTAGATATATTCTGCACCCCATTCTCAGAGACTGAATTGTGTTTGCCAACTTACCTTGGTCCCAAAAACCTAACGTACTATTACTTGGAGAGAAGGGGGAATCATTTACAACTGCTTGTGAAAACAAAATTAAAATATCCTTTTATTTTTGGCTGATGCTGCCAAATTTGAGGCAACTTCACCAATATTTCTTCTCTACCCAAAATTGCACATTTTCATAAATAAAATGTTCTTTTGGATGTTCCGTTGATTTATTTTTCCCTGGAAAACTCGAGGAAATGAGTAAGACTGTTTCTGAAGTATGAAGATTACAGCCTAAAGTAGAACAAAACACTCACTGCAACTTATCCTCTAGATATTTTTCAAATGGAGATGAGATCATATATGAGGAAGGTAGTAAAAATCCTTTCAATCTGTTGACATCTGATAGAAATGGAGATAAAACATCATCAAGGGTCAAGGTTGTGACATGTTTGTTTAACATGCTGTTTGGTTTGGGTTTCTTTTTGTTAAAAAAGAGTCACACCAGAAATTAGAGAGACGTTTCCAGCTGTAATAGAGTATAGAAAATTGCACCAGCGTAGCCGTTATATAATGTATCACGATATTGATACAAAGCAGTAGCTGTTAGCAGAAAAGCTGTGAAGAATGAAAGATTAGAAACAGAAAAAATACACAACGCTTTGTGTCTCATAACATCTGAAATACAAACATCTTTTTAAGAGTCTCATGAGAGCAAAGATTGAGAAGAATTTAGTTAAGGTCATCCTGTGTGCAGTAAAGTGTTTCAGTTCACAATGTTACATTCTTTCTAAGAGCTAAAATAACAGAGCTGTGAGGAAAGCTTGAATAGTTTGTCAGAGCTGCCATGGGAGCAAAGAGCGTCTGACTGCAGGGCCAGAGCATCTCCCAGAGCAGGGGCCACTTGCATGCTGAGAATGGAAACCAGGAACCCACAAACCTGGCAAAGGACTACAGGCTAATATATAAAATCAGGATGATTATAATCTGACTCAGGATGATCATAGCTCTTGACTCTGTGTGATCAAATAAAATGCAAATAATTTTTGCCATATTTGAGGCTTAAAAAAAGGAGGCTATATTTGAGACTCAAATCTTCCGTATTAAGGTTTATTTAAAACTCAAAATGTGTCTGCCAAAACAAGAGGGATCTCTGAAGGAACCAGGCCTGAATTTTGTCAAGCAACTTCTCTACATTAAAGAGATTACAATGGAAGACTCAGCTCCATGTCTCTCTGACATTTTCCAGTAAATACATTTTGATAGTAAAAACTAGTCCAGCTGCTAGAAACACTTAATAAGTGAATGAATACAAAATGGTTCTATTTGAATGGTAGCGGTCATTTTCCCAAACTACTCTACAATAGCAATTCTTGTAGATCCACCTTCAACTACTTTTACTATGAAAGTGTGAGAAATATAAGTGTATATTCTAAGAAAGAAATCATCACTGTAGAGCTGAGTCTGTTTCATGGACTGTTCCCCAACAACTGATCCTTCTTCACACCCTCATATTTACTAGTCTTAAATTAGTTTTTTACATCAGCTTTTAAACAACTGAGAAATAGGCAAATGTAAGAGTACACAAATGCAACATACCCACAAAAGATGTGGGTGTAGCTCAGAGTGTAAGTATGTTTTTTGTGTTTAAAATGGACCTATAGCACCACTTTCCTGATAAGACCAGTGAGGATGTGGTAGAAGAGCTGATGAAGAAAAAGAACTTATCCTACATACAAGGTAATAGGCTTCCAGAGACTGAATGTGCTGATGGTAATAAAGAAAGCAAAGCTTGTACACTTTTTTTTTTTTTGGCAAAGTAATTAATTTGAAAAGTAGTGCTTCTAAACAACATGGAGATCCTTAACTCTACCTCAGTGTTATAGAGTTGCAAAAAGCAACTGTGAAGAGACAACCCATGAACAGGTTGGTCAGGTTCACTGGAGGAAGAGAATCAGCTGGCACACCTCTTCTGGAAGGAGCAGAGGTTCACAAAGGCCGAGGAGCAGTGTGGGGAAACCTGCATAAAAGCTTCTGCTCGTGCCAGCTTTTCTACAAAAGACAACTGAAATCCTTATAGTCATCAATCTAGTGTGTCTTTTGGAGAAGTTCCCTCTTTCGTTATTGTTTACACCCTTCCCTTAGCCTAAATTATGCCTCTCTGGCTTTGCCACGTTCATTCATACATTCTTCCAACGGCAAACCCATTATTAAGCCCCAAGTTACTAAGCCACTTCTTCTTTGGGAACTGGACAATCTCTTAGATTTTTAAACCTCCTCAAATAGTGCAGCTAAATTGTTAAATCTGAGGTATGACAGCTGGATTTTACTACAGCACCACAAGCTTCAAAATAGCAATTCCCAGCTCTTTGGAGAGGAATGCCCACCCAGGGACATTATCTGAGAGCGCTGCCAGAACAAAAAGTGAGAGTGGCTTGCGCAAATGCATCCCTACTTATGAAATATCCCCTCTGCCATTCAAGCCCTAAGTTCTGCCTCACCACATGAAGATTCAGTGCCTGGTTGGAAATATGAAAATCCCACCAGATGAAATAAACCTACTTTAGTGGAACAGTGAGGGCAACCTGAACCTAAAAGGGACAGAGACCTTTAGCTAGAGTAAAGCATCCAGTAGCTCCATACTGAATTGTCTTTACTCAAAATTTGGCATATGATCTTTTTAACTTTCAAGAAAAAATTACATGGAAAAGAGGTCCAATGAAAATAACAATAAAAAAAAAATTGTACAGAGATGGAATAACACAATAAACTGGAAGAGAGAAGTTGCAAAAGAGGAAATCTAAATTCTGGATATTTTGCAAGCGGTGATTTCCCCTCCCCTCCCTGCCCTTTGCTCCCAACACACAGTCTCAAACACCCTCCTTTTCTCTTTCCCCCAGAAGGAGAACAGATTTTGCAACACTTCCATGCTGCAGTGAACTCTTACTGACACAAAGAATCCCACTAAGATCTCACAGATATGGGGAAACTTTACACAAAAAGGGAGCAGGAGAGGCAAATGAACGGAGCTAAAAAATGTTTGTGGCCATTGAGTTTCTTTGCTCTGAGTGCATGTGTACTTCATTTGCCTTCATTTCCCATGTCCACTTTGTTTCTGAGTGATTTTCTGAACAGGTTGATTTTTTTGATGGCTATTTGAGCTCCATATCTCCATAGGTGACTTCATAGGCAAAGTGGCACCTTACATAACTGATATGATGAGAGACACTAAGCAACCTGTAGAATACATTTTTAAACCTTTAGAGATTTTGACCCATAGTCCTGACAAGGCTTATCAAGAAACCCAGGGAAACATCCCTTATTTCTTCTGATCCACGTAGTCACATGGTGTAATGTAACCAAAGATGTGTGGTGACCACAAGACCAGATGATTCTGTACCAATCATTTTGGTACAGAATTTATGGTACAGAATTTGAGGAAGCTGTCCTGGTAAAAAACAGGCCCAAACCAAATGAAGTTGTCAAAGAAGCACTTCTTGATTTTTTGTTATCTGGTAACTACTGTCCATAGAAAAGGAAACAAACAAATGGATTGAGCAGACTAGTAACCTGCTAGACTCACAGAAGAGAGAGAGTTTGAAGAACTGTATCGGTACCTGCTCATAAAAACATTATTCACAAATATGTGTTGTTTTAAAATTGATTTTTTTCAGCTAAACATTAAATTTGCAATATAATGCTATACATATTTGTTCCAGTTTCTTGAAAATACATTTTCCCAAGGGAAGTCTGTTTAAGGAAGAGCTGTATAATGCATAGCTATGACTTCCCCAAACTACTTCTCAAAAATTTTAGTGGTTAAATTTACTCAAAATTTGCTATAAGAATATAATACAAAGGAAAAATTTCATGGTTGAAGCTGTTTTGTTTCCTAATCATTTAGTGAAGTGGAAGATTTTTTGTTGTTTTTATGAAGGAAGTTGGAAACTATCTCACGCTCTTCCCCGATGTATAATAACTCTCTCCTGCCAGACAACCCTGCCAGTTCAGCTCATGAGAACCTACAGTGGGATTCCCTGAGGTTTAGAGGTTTGGTTTTTCCTAATAAGCTCTACAAAGTCCTTCTCAAATTCTCTGAATTCTACAAATAGATAAAACTAATGTGCTAATCTCATCATCCTGAGTCCCCCAAACATTTTTTATATTTTCTGCATTTTACTGGCCTGAAGATATTGTCATGGCATCTTCCTTCAGAGTTTTTAACCACATCTATGCCCAGCTTTTGCTGCAAGTATGAAAGTAGAATAGCAAAGTGGCATTTATCTCATTTTGGAAATTATTCTCCCTGATACTTCCATTCTTCAAAACTCTCATCTGGTTCAGGCTCATGTAAAACACAAGACTGAAGCTTTGGGAAGCTGTTGTCCAAAGCCAAGCTCTATCTTGCCCCTTTGCAAGAGAACTCAGGTGGCTCAGGCCGGGAGATGCCTGGTGCTTCCTCCTCAGTGACAGACATGGGCTGGGTCGGCCCAGGATGTTTCTGCTCCTCTGGTTGAAATGCTTCACAGCACGGCAGCAGCACTGCTCAGGGCACTGGAGAAGAAAACTTGTCTGAAATTCACTGACTTGGAAGTGTGAGGGCATTTCTTTCCAAGCCAGGGCCCCAGTTCTCCTGGTTTCATGGATCTATCACTCTAAGGCATATGGCTGTGTCCTTGGCTTTGCAGCTGGAGATGTACTTGAAGATACTCACAAAGTAAGTGGTTGAGATAGTATTTCCTTCCCAGGATTATAACAGACAACACAAACTTGCTTTACCCCAAAATAACCTCTCCTAGCTTTAATTTCTATCTCTTCAAATCAGAAATTTCCATAACGTTTTTCAAAAATTATTATTGAGCCGATTTTTTAACATCTGCACATAATTATGTTTTTAAAGCTGTGGGATTCAACCCTTGATTCCTCTGTTAGAGATACAGAAGGTCTGTTTTTAATTTCTTTGCTGCATCTAGTGCCTTACAGACATGAATCATATCCCTCACCACTTGCCATATAATTGAAACGGGATATAGTACCTCCTCATCCATCTTTGTTGAATGATACTTACATAACTTGTACTATGCACATGCAAAGAAAATCATATCAACAGCCAACACTGACAAGAACCAGTCATTCTGCATCAGAGTTGATTCATCACTTTCAATTCCAAAAAATTCAATTTCTTTTGCTGTAGTCTATTCACTCAAAAGAAATAAGAGCAGTCCTTTAGAATGACTATAAGTATCAGATAAAACAGAACTAGTTGCTTTCCCTGCTTTGTTGTTCATAAAAGGATATGTATTGTTTCATAGAAATTAAGTAGTGATAACTGGTAGCTGTGATCTGCAAAAAGTCTAAGACTTAAAGGATTAGTCTTGAAGTTCTTACACACATAGCATACCTTTGTTATGGGGAATGAGTGCACAGGTTGTATCTATGCAGTGATACCTGAGTCTGGCCTGGGGCATCATGGAGGCTTGAAAAGCTTCACTTGATTCAGATGACATATAAATCTCAGCTGCCCTCAGAGCAGCGGGTCCTGATGCTTTTTGTTGACAAAGCCATGGCCACTTCACTGTGCAGTCCTGCTGCTGAAAGGGTAGACACCACGTGCAGGGGTGCTAAAGAGTTGCTGGCAGCCCTTCTGGGACAGCCTGCAGTCCCACACCTGCTCATCCTGCCCGCCCAAGGGAGCTGCGCGGGCACTGACAGCCTCGCGCTCTTTTCTTTGACGCTTTGAAGCACCAACCCTTTGCTCACTGAGACACATTCTCGAGGGGAGTGAGGGGTAATAGATACTGCTCCTGACCACTGTCCAACATCTCTCTCAGGGGAGATGCAGGCAATGGATATAAAGTCCCATAGACCATGACCAAAGCTGAAGCCGGATCTTCCCCACTGCAAATGAAGGCACTGATGCCTAGTTCTTCTTTAAAATATTAAAGCATGGTGTTTTTTTTTTTTTTAAATTAACCCTTTGGGGTTTTAGAGCAAAAAATATTGTCTTGGGAGCAGGTAATGGGATCCCACGTAATGAGAGCCCCTGATCTGGCCTAGGGCACGCGTGTGCCCTCAGTAGCCATGGGCGGCCTAAACTCATCCTTTACCATATACTGTACTTTTTTTCTTGTGATAAAAGAGCTTTTGAAAACACGTCGGGACACCTAACCCTAGAATACACAAGCGTAACATTTTTTCAGAAGACTAGCCTATAATTTGCTTTGTAAAATTCTGAAGAAAAGTGCGGGGTTTTCTTCTTCGAAATAATTCCATGTATTTTGCTTTAAACTGTTTCCTAGCAATGAAACTGCTGCAACAGGAAGCTGAAAGCTTCAGGGACAGAGTCTCGTTATTCATTCTGATACCTTACTGTAAATAATTAACATATTTTAATGGTTTAAAACAATGCAGAATCATCAGTTTCTGTTCATCTGTAATAATAAAGGAGGAGGAGGAGGAGTGAGCTGACAGGAGGATATGAGATAGTATGAATTAAAGTTAGCAAATAATGCCTACGGTGCTAGTCATCAGTTTTGCCTTCCACATCTAAACATCCCATATGCTGCACATTGAAAAATCTTACAAGCATTTTGAAATGGGCTCGTTTTATGTGGAAGAAAAATCATGGATTGTATTTAAGTAGATATTCAGAAGAACTCATTTCAGATGGGAATTAAATAGAGGGAAATAAATCTAAACATTATTTTCTCTCACAGTTTCTTTTTTTTTCTATTTTTATTTAATGTGATATGATTAATAAATATTTGATGGGCTATGACTCAGTAAATGTCATTTTCTTGGCTCTGAAGGGAATTTTGCAAGTTGATCAAAATGATATACAGTTTCTCTGGAACAAGTAAGACAAGTACTGTATATCTGAAGGCCAGATTCTAGATCTGTCAAAATATATCACAAAGCCTCAATTGTATTCCAGGATCAAAAGGGGCAAGTTGTTGGGGTAATCTAGGTTAAAATTTTAACAATGCTGTTATACTAGGAAATCTTCTTTGATTTTTCTTTAGCTCTTCACTTGCTGATACTGCAGATGCAATGACTTCTGCAAACTATAAAGGTGTGCCCAACGTTATGAAAATCACTTAAAGTGACTATGGCATTTTTCATGGTTGTTTTCAAACTTCCTCCTACCTAAGAAACAAATTCGTTTCATCTGACCTCATTGATGTGCTGACTGTAAACCAGGACAAGTGTTCTTCCATGCCTCCATTGCCTTCCCTGGACCGTACTTAAGAGGTGAGAATCAGCTCTGACCTGAAACGGGAGATAGACACAAACTGCCTGTGTTTTATCAAGCCCTCTGTGATTTCTGGTGGGCTGTGCAGAAAGCATTGAATAGCAGCAGCTGGAATTGAGAGGCTGATGCAGTTTCCACAGTTTTGTGGTGAAACACTCCACCTCTCTATAGAGTTTGGAAAGACAAGAGAGGAGGATGCAAGAAGATGCATTTATTACCTGTTTTGTTGCTTTCTTGTGTTTACTTGTGAGTTTTATCCCCTCCCCCCCCAAGAGATGCATAAATCCTGAAGCATGAGACAAGCAGATTACTTGAGCAACAGGCAACTGGGCAGCCTTCCCAAAGAGAAATTCTTGGTTTTCAGTGGAAATATTTTTGCCTCAAAGTTTTCAGTTTCCGAAATAACAAAGCACTGATGAAGCCTTTTCCCATACAACTACAACTCCCCCAATAAGACAAACAGTAGGAGAATGCAGTGAAAGTAGGGGAAGAATAGTAATGTCAGAGATATCAGCTCCTACACACTTAAATATAATTTTTCTTTGATGACTTTCTTTTGGTTTCATTCTACAAGAAATGACAGTAATTAGCAAAGAAAAAGATTTATTTTCAAGCACTTTATCTGGCTCCTTAAGACATGAGGTTATCCCTCCAAATGGGTAATTACTACAAAAATTTTCTTATTCATGTTTCCTGCAAACTGTGGTTGACACTGATACTATTGGAAATGCTGGTTCTTGCATTTGCTTTCTACAAACAGGTTCTTAAACCATTTGTCCTGTCATACTTGGAGATGGGAATTTAGCACGTTCACCCTGGGTAGTTGAATCTATGTCCCTCCACTCCTTCTCACATGAATTCTTTAATTGCTATACTATTATCTTATTGAAGAATGAAAAAAAGGGGAAAAAATGAAAGAGAAGAAGATCCAAGAGTACTTTTCCTCTGCAAGTACTACAAAAAAAGAAAAAAAAAAAAAAAGGGAGAAAATTACTGCCTTAAACACGTTTTGTTGCAGAGCCTGATGGCCCCAGTGCACTTTAGTTGCCACCTCGCAAAGCTGCCTGGGTTTGGGCCTGTGGGGAGCTCAGCAGGAAAGAGGCCAAGCTTGGGATGTGGCTGGGACGACGTATGATGTTTGTGCCAGCCACCTCAGCCCTGTCAAGATGCAAGGCAGCTCCGGACATGCTCAGAAGCACTACAAATGCTGAGTGGGTTGGCTATTAAAATCACAGGTTAGAGCTGTGGCACTTAAATTTTGCTGAAAATCCATTTTAGAGCCATAAAGCTTTCTGGGAGTGGCAGGGAAGGAGAAGAAAAGAAAGATTTAACCCTCATTTTCCATAGCTTTTGCTTAGCCAAAGACTCTGCTATCAAATTTATTGGTTGTTTTCCTTGGCTTTATAAAACAATACCAGCTGGATTGGTACACTCCTGCCAAATTCTTCATGAATAGGCAACGACATGAGTTGATTTGGAAAGTTTTCTATTAAGGGAAGGTGATTTTTCAAAACTAATTTCCTTGTGATCTTGTCCTAGCCATTGGGACCAGACAAAGGCCTTTTCCATTCACTCTCATGCCTTTGGCAGCAGGCAAAGACACCAGTATTTCAAAAGAGTTTAGCAAGCTCCAGAAGCTGTTTTGTTCAGTCATTAGACTTCAGGAGAAAATTTTTATCCCTGGAAGCACAGAGACAGAGATCTGTAACTAGATTAAGGAGAATGTCATTAGTATTGATTAAGTGCACAATATTTTTGAATTGTCTCTTTAGCTTTTGTACAGCGGGACCATACTAGGAGTGCACTTTGTGATATTGGACAACTGGGAAAGAGAACCATCCTTTTTGGTAGCCTTTGGCAGCCGTTCCATGCTTCATTATCCTCTGCTGGCCTAAGGACACTAAACAATCCCATGTGCTTACATCACCTGGAAGTCCCCTGCGGCTGGTTTTGTTCCTTTTGGTAAGCTGAACCCTGAGTTTGGGTGGCCTTAGCGGGTGATGCAGAGCAGTTGCAGCCCCCTTACACAACTCTGATGACAGCAGCCAAGCACTGCCTTTGCTGCCAGCATCAGTAATGCAGCACAAAGAGTGAGTCTTTTCACAACCTCTGCCTCCTCACACGAGGTAGAAGAAGGAAAACAATAGAAGGAGCCCTAAAATCCCATCTCTTATGAGAAGGATATGTTAGTGCAAGCCATATGGAATGCTGCCATGATCCGCCCTGCCAGTGGAGACCTTTCAATCCAGGCACAGGGTGTGTGCCGTGAATCCTGGGCAAGGCATGACAGAGGCAGGACAAATTCACACAACACCACAGAAACCCTGGACCGCCTTGAAACCTATAAGGCGAGGAAAGGAGACAACACAGCCCCAGTGAGGAGAGAGACGTGATGGGTATGCAGAATGCACACAAAACATCTCCAAAGAAGTTATGTAATGAAGGAAATGACTGGAGTGGGAGGATGGGCTGGGGTGGAAGAGAAATACAAGACCTAAACGACTGATGATAACCTCTGACCTAAGAAAGGTTTGGATCAGATCATCAGAGGTTATTTGGAAGAGATCACAGGAGTCAGTGGGATAATATGAACTAACATCAGCAGAGAGGTTGATTTCACATGTAGATTAGAAAAGGGCCTTAAGTGTGTCCATGAAAGACGTGTGAATCACCCTGTAGCTGAACAGGGGTAATGGTGTAAGGGGTAACTATGAAACAGAAATTATGCTGTGCATTCATATCCCCAGCATATTTTATGCATTGGCTTTATTGGAGTCATATGTGCAAGGCAGTCCTGTTATCAGGATTACCCCCTCACTTGGGTGTCAGAGTGCGTAAGACTTTTATTTCTTTCAAGGCCAAAGCCATGGCTGAAGGGTGTACTGTGCTATTAAAAGGAATTAATGAGAAGAATGGAAGAACAGACAAGAGGAAGTTAATGCACGTCTGACAGAGAGGCACTGTAAAGAGCCGTCTGTGAGTTGTTCACCTCTATATCAGAGGTAGCAGTTCAAGAGAAGGGGGATTTATCCCAGACTTGCGAGTAAATGATAGTGTTTTGCTGAGAGAGAGATATTCACCTTTTACTGTTTTGTTCCCTTCTCTGGCTGGATGAGAATCATCAGCAGGAAAAAGAAAATCTTGTCTAATGAAGTTGTGCGGTTGTTTCAAGCAGTTACCGGTCATGGGAAAACAGAGAAGGAGGACTTACAGGGGACTGTAAACACTGTCCTGGTTAGTAACCAGAAATGGGTGAAAATGAGAGGATTTGAGGATCCCCTCAGGACAAGGGAAACAGCAGCAAAACCTTCAGTGCCTTAACTCTGTGAGAGGTGTGCCGGCAGAGCAAGTAGCTTCTTCAGTGGCATCTTAGGACACCACAATTACTGCTTTTTGAAGAGACACTGCAACAAAATTTCTAGTTCAGACCTGCTCCCATACTGTGTACTCAAGCCTGAAGGTATTCTTTAGTTTAATTACATAAATTGTTCTGTAAAACAGAACATGAGAAGTGGTATACAAATGACTGACAGAACGGAGTATGAATGACCATGTTGTTTTGATGGATTAAAGGAAAAGGAAAGTTTATTTTGGATAACAATTTGAGCTCAAAGAGCTATCACTCAATGTCAGACGAATAAGTAAAGATGTGACTGCACATTTCAGTACCCTTTTATTACAGTACCCTTTTATAAACCAGTCAAAAGATTACAGACTTAATCCAGATCCCAAGAAAATGATCTCTATGATTCCCATCCTTATCCAAATGCTTAGGAGAAGTTCTCAGGTCAGCACTATGGAGTGTGGTGGAGGAACATACATTATTGTGCCACAGATTATTTTTAGTTCACACAAAGTAATTTTGCCTTGTAAATTGTTCTAAACTCAGGAGAAATACTCATATGAGTTGCTAAAATTCTATTGCAGAACACTGAGACTTCTTACAGATGCTTTATTTTAATAAAAATATTTAAGAGGAGACCAGAAATGTCAAGATTTCATTTCCCTGGGTACTCCTCTTCAAATGTGGTATGTCATATTCACACCAAGCTTAGAAGGTGCACTGCTTACAATTTCAGTTTTGGAATTAGGATGCTGAAAGCTTTTAGTTCCAGCACTTTTAAAACAGAATCTTAAAGAGTGGAGGAGTTGATAAAAATAACTTTTTGGGCTGTCCCAAACCTCCCCCAAGAGGGAATGATTGTAGGAAAGGTCTAGGTCCATTTTTAGATGAATCGTAAATTATACACTCTATCTAGTAGTAAAGGGGGAGAAATGCAGAAAAATGTAACCTTTTGACCCTTCCTTCCCCAAACAGCTAAAGTTCTCAAGAAAACATGAACTATTATAAATATTAGTCACTCCCCTTAGAGCTTAATTTGCTGCTTGAAAATCCTGTTACGGAACTTGCTCTTTGTGCATGAAAGAGAGTATATGCCATTTTGAGATCAGGATGTAGGAAATTCCATATTCATTAGTGTGGAAAGCAATCCTTGTTATAGGTGATCGCACTCAGAGGTGGGAGAGATGGCTTAATTTTTAATTTGGATGTTGACCCAAGAGATGGAGTGGCAAGTTAGTACCCGTAATGAGGTGCAAAAAAATAGAATAAATCCTCTTACAAACTCATGGTTATATTCTGAGTTTGTGGAAGGAGCTTGGTGGGAAAGGAGTAGAGGGGGAGAATATCAGTTGTGATATAGTAGTATTTTAAATCAGACTGAACCATGCAACACAGTTTACACTTACAGCTGAGACAAAGCTTCAAGTTAGAATTAATGTTGCTCTTAGTGACTGTTCTCACATTTACATAAAAATAAATGAGAAAATTTCCATCAGGCAGGTGAGGGTCCAGGTTCTGGGATGAGGTCCCTGATGACTTGATTGTGATGCTAGCAGCTGAAAACATGCCACAAGCATGCCCAGACAAATGGGAAAAGATTTCCCCTGTGTGCGTGGCACTGGCACAAGGGCAGCAGTCTGAATTGTTGACATTTTGGAGGACATTTCTCAGAGCACTTGAACTGGCAGCATGTAAGCTGTCTTTTTGTGAGCTACAGATCTTATTAATAGGGAGGGACTTGTGTTGACACAGGTCTGGTAGAGTTTCCTAAAACAAAGTTATCCATGTAACACATGCCAGATGCCAGACCATAAACGTGTGCATATTTCATCCAGATAATTTTATAGCTTAAAAATATATGCTCCTCCTTAACGTCCAGCATTTTTTCATTCAGATGCTGTGTATGCTTCCAACCACTTCATTTTCCATCTCTACCTTTACCTTACTGACTTGTCTTGGTATAATCTTGTATTCACTGTGAGGATTAGTGTTACACCAGTGAAATTTGCTGTATCTTTGTTCTTAGCAAAGTATTTCTTAGTAAAGTATTTATTTCTAATGAATATAGAAATTAACTCCTTTTTAGATCTGTTCTGTTCTGCTCCTGTAGCAAGGTACAGGTATGACAGAGTGTTGTTATGTGGCCCTTGCAAACACTCAGATCCTTCTTTTCTCAATGAACTGACCCCTTCAAAAACACAGCAAGTCACCTCATTAACTGAAGTGTCAAATTTCTTGGAAATAGTATAGTCACACATCTCTCAGAGAAATAAATTCTGTCGACCTGCTGTCAATTAACTATGTCCCATATAGTTAAATATATTTTAAGGATTCTTGGAAAGAAACTGTTGGGAAAAAATATTTAATAAATGGACATTCAATGCAAATAAAGCAAAAAGCCACTGGCATGCATTTATTATTGTTTGGAATAACTTAACTTGTCAAAGGAGTTGGCAAAGAATTTAAGTAATATTTATCTTTAGGGAGTAACGCATAATAAAGCTGTTCCACATTTCTCATTGCTTGGATTTTTTTTAAATTGGAAATGCTCAAATATAAACTTCTCATAATATTTAGACCTAACTCTATGCTACTGAGACTGAGATGAAGGTTGGTACAGCAAAAGATGTAGCAAAACATGAACCTGATAATCATTGAAAATAGTTGGAGTTCAAACATTTTTGAAGCTGAAAATGATGATTCCTGTCTTTGCCTTTGACTAAAAATTATGATTATAAAGACCTTTTGATTCAATGGTGGGAAGAAAGGAGCCTATTATTTTGCACATGCTTTTCTTTAGACACCAGGGGACAAGTTTTGCATTCCTTCTTCCATGGAAAAGCACTTCTTTCGAGTATTAAAATACCAGATGCATAGATACTAGGAATTTCTGAATACAACACATTTGCTCTAATCCTAAGAATGATCCATAAAGAGGTGGAAACCAGTGATTAAAGGTTTCAGAGGAAATATTCTGGAGCCATTTTCAGCTGATGAATGACAGCACGTAGATTAGAAATCTCTTCAGAAGCTATTCCATTCCAATGGGTTTAACTTGCAGGAGCAGACATGGACACGAACCACAGGCAAAAGGAAGGAGTTAATGTCAAACCTTGCCACTAGCAATGAACCACAAATCTGAACCCAAAAATAGACTTCAATTCTCAGTTTCAGATGTTCAAAGTAGAGAGCTTATTTCAGGTACGTTGGTAACATAAATTATGTTCTTAAATTATCTTACTTGAGGAGGTTTATATTATTCAGCCTGTTCTTATATGGTATGTCTCTCCTTTCAGTCGGGCACAACTGGAGAGCTGCAGCTGGACAGCCAGCTTGAGGGGAGGGTGTGCTGGATGGAACGAACAGGGCAACGCGTCGTCTACACAGCTGCACTGTTTGGGGGACGTCCCTGTAGCTGGTCTTGGTTTTCTGCACTTAGTATTTAGGCAAACTCATAAAATTCAAATTATCTTACAAAACCCATTTTCGAGAAATTTCGTACATTTTAACAGACCAGTTTAAATAAATGGGATGATTTGGCTGGCAAAATTAAATTCATTTGTCAGAATTGCAGATAAGGAGGGTGGTGAGGAAAGATCATTACAGTAAAAGGCACAGGACAGATTTTCACTCACTAGTTTATTGAAAATAATCATCTAGGACATAAACAATTAGTCATGAAGTAGTATTACAAAACGTTGACAAACCTAGCCAGGTATTAACAGATTAATAAAAGATCTGTGGTGTCACCCTGCAGCAAGGTGAAACACCAAGATAGGGCATACACTCTGTCTCTTACTGTAGAAATAACAATAAAAAGAAAAAATGTAGGAAAAACAGAGGCGCCGTAGTCTAAAAACACAGTGTGGAGCTGAATCACCCTCTGAGCATTCTTCTCACTCCTTTAGACTGTTGGCTTAGTGTCACACCTGCAGGTGTTGACCTGAGCCACCAGCCCTTGAGGCTGGCCAGGCCAAATGTCAGTGCAGCAGGTGATTAAAGTAAATAAAAGGGACTCTACAGATTAAGAAAAAAGCAACCAAAATATTTTAGATTTTTCAGTGATCAAAACCTTAGAATTTTCAGAGCATAAAAGGGCTAGCAAGCCAATTTTCATTTTCTCTGGTCAGATGTGGAAACAAGTACAAATCTGTACATAACATACTACTGATATTTTTTTTCTCTGCAGATTTGTCTGCAGCAGCTTTCAGGGGCTATTCGTGGCAAATGTGCTGACTGACTCACCACTTTCTCTGGTAAAGAGAGATAAAGTTGTCCACTCCCATTGCCTACCCTTTCAAAGGATTGCCTTCACAATCCCCTGTTCACCACAGAGACAACCTGGAACCACATACCTGGCATGAGATAACTTATGGCTGCTTGAATAGAATTCTGTAACTCTCCTAGTCTACATATCTGCTTGCTTTAGGGCCTTCAATCTGTTTTGGAGAACAATTAAGTAACATATTCTGACAAACCTGTAACGTACTCCGGTCTGATGACAAGGATAATGCTTTTCCCAGTTCTGTCAAAAGGCAACAAATTCAAGTCCCAGAGACAGGATTTATAACTGTTCCTAAGCATAGAGCAGAAATTTGATTTATCTGAAAATGTATTGGCCAGCTGGCCCATCCATTGCCCTTCTCTCTGCCTGCCATTCCTAACAGACAGAATACTTTTTCTTTTTCCTCCCCAGTTGAGACAAAACCCTCTGAGGCTGCAGGACTGCATGCTGCTGCTCTGAGCACAGATGGAGGGACTTAGAGTCAGAGCACACACACTGGCAACTGGCTACACTGGGAATAGCATTGGGACACAGCATTACACGTGCATGCACATGCATACCCTGTTTGAGCAGCATCTGCCTAGAAATGAAGTGAGTATAAAGGGGAAAATGCATTGGAAGTCTAGACACATACGTATTTGTCTGGCTCCAAATTTTTCTGAGTTTATTAGCACAGGGTTGAAAAAAAAAAGAAAGTTTTCCACTACAAATTGCCTACAATGAAACAAAAGTTTTCAAAATGTCAAATCATTCCTCTTTAACTGACTCTTTCAGAGGCTAAATTCAAACCTTCTTTTTCCACATGGAAGGAGAAAGGGAAATGGAGGTTAGGGGATGCTCCAGACATTGTCACTGGCAATGAGGCCTGGCAGGATACATCCCAGACATCCTGGCCCCGGCGCAGCCAGCAGAGCATCCTTGTCCAGAGAATTAGATGCAAAATGCTTTATTTCAGTGGTGAGAGACTGAAGGCCTGAGCAACCAAAGCACTGCTCCACTTCAGCCCATGCCTCTGCATATGGTGGGAGACCATGATTACAGTTCACGTCCTTACAATTCACATCCTTACATCTGTGCTCTGGCACGTACAACTTGAAGGTGCCACCAGAGTCACCAAGTTTAGACCCCAAAATTGCAGATAACTGTGCTAAGCTAAAGGTCACTGACAAGACACTTGACTCTGGCAACCATCAAAAAATACCCAATACGCTTGTAGAGACTATGTGGAATATTTCAACATCATACCTCAAAATTTGTATCTGTTCACAAAGAAGTCCACAAAATCTGGACTTCTGCAGGAGTAGAGGCAAATGGCCAGATGGAATGTGCCCTATTAGAGCTGTGCTCCTGGCCATATTCTGTATGGTGGGCAAAGGGAAAGGAAGTGGAAACAAACCCCAAATTCAGTAATCCTACTCTTTTGTACCTGGCAAATTCTTAGGAGTTTAGAACAAATCTGACAACTGGTCTAAACATGCTGAATAAATAAAAGCAGAAGAGGTTGTAAGATATCTCAGCAGCAACATTACAAACAGGAACATGTCCCTTTCACTGCCTACAGAAGCAGCCCCACTAATTTTACGTCTCTGAATGGTGGACTCCCTTTTCCTCCTCCTCTCTGTGTGAAGGGAGTTTCTTACAAAACCAAGAGGATAATCTCTGCCTATCTTCTTGCCTGCAGTGCTCTCACACACTCTAAAAACGAGAGATGAAAATTTCCCCCCCCTTCCAATTGTACCAGGGAGTTTTAGGAACTTCTAGCTGGAAAACATATGAACAAACAAACAGCAAACATCTTTGTGTTGAGTCATTGATTTAACAGATTTCGTTTGCAAGTACTTCAGTATTTTGAGGTAAATTACAAGTGTCAACACAGGTGTGCAAATAAACTAGTCACCCTACCTGTGATGAGAATCAAAGTTAAGAGAGTAATTATAGTTTTCTTTGTCTTCTTTCATTCAATTAATATCTAACTAAGATACAGATGCAAAAATCTCACTGCACATTCACTTAAAATTAATTAGTTCCTTGTTCCTGTTCTACATGTTGTTATACTCATTTATTGGTTACAAAGGACAACATAAAAAGTGTCTACACATTTGCATTTTGCTTGCCATGCTATCTATGGTACCGCTATTGTGTTGAGGTTCCTTTCCTCCTAATTGTGCATTGAAGTAGCTCTGGGGGTTATGACAGAAAAACAAACTGCATCCAATTATTAATGCATCAGAATTAACGTTCCAGACTAAAGTAAACTTTTCATGCCTCAGATATCACTTACAATTATCTTGAAGAGAGACTTATGGAAACTCTGAAAATCACAATGAACAAATGAAACTTCGCCTGGGAAACAAACAAAACTGCTAATGACCTCAAATGAGGTTGATTTCGTATCAAAGTGGCTGCTGATACAGATTTAGAAACACAATGTACTTAACTCATAGTTTAGGAAACTTACCTGAAGTTTCGTCTGGCCTAGATTAGAAAAGAGCTTTCTANTTTTTTTTTTTTTTTTACAGTGTGAAGAATTCTCTCTCTCTGATGAAGGTGGGATAATGAGCAGGCAGCTGTATGCAGTGGAAGAAGCAAGGTAAAAAAGAAGGAACCGACAAAAGGAACTCACACAGGCTTCTCACCTTTTGGACAAGATAGTGAGAGAAAATGCTTGCATCTAACGTGCAAACACATTAGATGCATCTAAAATGTTCTGCGCATTTCTTTCTTTGTGAGGGCACAAAAAAACCCTTAACATAAGCAGGACCCTGAAGAATGGCAGAACGTGAGAAGCACTATGCAGTCAAGTCAATGTTTGTCACTGTCTGCTTTAGTTTCAGTGAAATAAAAGTCCACTTGTTTACTGCAATGACCAAAAAATGTGGAAAACCTGTCTTATATTGTGTTAATGGCGTATTTAATGCTTTATATATATAGCCTCCTGGAGTAATACCGTTTTGAGAGAATGAAAATATTTAATTTTAAAATAGACTCCAGAGCAGATACTGCAAAGTTATTAATGTGTCATGAACAGCATGGCAGAAAAAAAAAGTCAACTATGAATTTTATTGCAATATTTCGTTATTTCCTTTAGAGCCTGACTCATGTTTTTTATAATGTTAGTCTGGTCCAGCATGTCACTGTCTCTTGATTACTTTACAAATAAGTAGCAGAGGTGGACAGAGCACATAGCTGTATCTGGGAAAGAAATCAAAACATGGGTCTCCAGATAGAAACAAAAAAATAGAAACTACAATCAAAAATGGTAGCATCAGGATTCTGAGAGAATGAAAAATGAATTCATTGGTATGCTCCCACACTTTTTGACTTCCTAAAGAACAAATAATCCAGAATCCAAATGTTCAACTCTTGACCCCAGGCAGTGTTTCTTCCACTCCAGACTATGTTCCTAATCTGTAGCATTATGTGTGGGGTGTTTGAGTAGATAACACAAGCTACATTTCATGTGATTATTACAGAACTGCCTGTACACCATGTGGGTAAAAACAGTTATTTCACAGTTATTTCACCTCTACATTCTCCCACTGCCCTGGTGGATGTGCAGGAGCATCCTGACGAAAACTTTATTTCCACCTCTATTGTGGGAGAATTAGGTTCCTTTAATTTTACCTGTTGAACTTGCTGTCTGTTCTGTCTAGAAAAGAAATTTGTATTGACCCAAAATCGAAAAGAATCACTATATTACAGTTGCAAAGGCAAATTAATTTAAAGAGAAAAACAGCTGGAGTTGAATTCATGGCAAGAGGAGATATTAATGGTGGCTTGTTGTCAGGCATCCCATAGCCTGGAGGCCAGGTTAACCCTCCTGCAGAAAGATGGTCCCTCAGCATCAGAGGTCTTCTGTGCCTAGGTATCTGGAAAGAAAGAGTGTTTGGAAGAGGAATAAAATATCATTTATGCAGAAAACCCTGAACAATCGTGCCGTAAAGATTGTAGGTGAGTAGTCCACAAACATCCACCAACTAAAATGTGTAGGAGAGGTGGAGTTTATCAGCTCTCCCTGTCAGCCCCAGAGAGCTCGCAGGCTGTTTTGGCTGAGACTGGATATTGTCCACCATCACCTCTACATTTTGTAGAGGTAGAGCTTTCCAGAATTCTGTGCTCCATGAGATTAGCCAAGGAACAAAGCCATGAAGCTCTATGTTCACTCCTGGGTGTGGGTGTGTGATGGAGCTAACTGATGGTTGCGCCCCATGCTCAGCCTAGTCAAATTGTCTGTGATATTCATTGCATAGCACATTCATGAAAGAATCTAACTAAGGCTGAGGGAAATACCTGGGGCTTTCTGAGTCTGCACATGGCTCGTGATGCTTCTCAAAAGCTGTAAACCTGAATGCACTTTCAAAGTACTATGGTTTCTGGGTGGTATTTTCAGCCTGCTTTGGCCCTGGTCACCATGGTGGCAGGTGGATGATAAAGCCTTTTGTGTAGCCTGAAAAGACGTGTTTATCAAATGCCGCCTTGTTCAGCCTGAAGGTATTTGCACAAACTGAAATTTTCTAGGGTTGGCTTCAGGACAGGAACCTGGATAAACACAGCAGTTCTGTGTCTCTAACGAGCTAGCAAACATCATCTCTGGAGATTACAGAACTGCCCTGTTGATGCCAAACACAGTGCAGAAGGTTCATGCCCAATCTTGTACTGCAGTTAATGTTTCGATGAATGATCAGTCACAAGGGGAAGAAGAAACATTATGCTGCCCTTCAACTGACAAATGCTAACATAATATTTCAGAAATAAGTGGTACATCTAGTAGTAACAGCGTATCCAGCCAGACACACAAAAGCAGAAACCACTCTTTCATGTTGATCTTGGGAGTTCAGCCCTTTCTTGGCACAGACTCTTGAGCAACAGAAACGTTTTCTATGTGTGATGATGCTCGTCATGTGTGCTGTAGTTGGGATCAGTGAGGCAGTCAGCTGGAGTAGTCCTTCTCCTCGTAACTTTCTGTTAGACTTTGGCCTCTTTTTAAATCACTTACTCAGGAAAACTTTTGGCTGAGATTAAAACTAAGATGAAATGTACTGCTTTACATCAGCAGGCAGGTAGACTTCCCCTCTACAGTGTCAAAATGGAACTCTCCAAGAGAGTCTTCAAAGACAAGTGTCAGTGCTTGTAGATCTGCACACAGCAGGGACCCTGCCATCAGTTTCCAGATGCCTGGGTAACACCTTAACCTTTGCCTAACTGCTAACAAAATCAATTCTAGTAAATTAAGCAGAAAACCAGAAAAGGTGCCCAGGCAGTGGGACTTACTACCCAGACAATTGAGCTGTTCTGGTACAAATCTGTGTGGAATGAAGATTACCATCTTAGATGATCCACAGATCTATAGCTAATAGAGAGTTAGGTGCAATACACCCACAGTTTGGATATAGGTATTTGTGTGCTGAAATTTAGTGGTATGGAGTCTGTGCAGTTGGCACTGTTACTAGGCAAAAATCCTCAGTGTGTTTTATTTATTCACATCGCTGAGAAAAAAAAAAACCAACAAAGAATTTAACACTGTGCTCTGCTTATAAATTATTCTGTTCTTGTCCAGATCTCATAAAGCCTGGAGCTCACTGGTCAAATATACAGCCAGGAGGGACTACCAGTGAATTTGAGGACAGTCTGAGAATGTGTCTTGGTAAATTAAAGCACTATGTCCTGAGGGGGGTGAAAAAAACAAAAAACCAACCAACCAAAAGCCAGATACAAGGAACTTAGCCCAAATACAAGACTTCCTTTGTCAAGGACAATCAACTGTGCCAGTTCGAGGTGGAGTATAGTAGTGTAGGGAACAGTGTAGAAAAAAAGGGTCTAGAATAAAAGTACAAAACTAGACAGGAATAAATGGTGTCACGGTCTTATGAAAAAGGTAAACAGTGGCTCTATAAACAGGAAAAATTCTACTTGGCCTTAGTAAAACTCCACATTAAATTGTTAAATATTTTGTCTGTGTTGGGGAAATCCAGGGAATTTCCTTCTTCATCCTCGTTCTTCCACTTTTCAAATCACTGTGAAGCAAGTGAAGAATATTCAAAGAAAAATGTCTAGAAATAAAAATATCTAGATCACAAAAATATCTAGAAATATTACCTATGTACAGAAATTGAAAATATCAACAGTATTCAGTCTAGACACCAGAGGACACTTCAGAGAAGCCAGCAGGAGGGGAATAATCTGTTTTCCATAATGGCTTTAGATAGGATCAAGTGTCACAAACTTCTTGCAACACAGGACCATGTTTTCTGCTGAATCTGAAGATGTGCTGAGGGGAGAAGGATGCCCATACAAAGAGCAGGCTGGGCAGTAATTGTAAGGAACAGCATGAGCCCACTAATGTGCATGATGATCTCTTGAAAAATCATGGTTTGTTTTCTATGATTTCCATATGTATTTCCACCTCATTGGTATATGTCTGAAATCATGCTAGAACTAATACCTGCCTCTTTATTTGCACTTGGAGCATCTCTCTGCTCAGTGGCGATTTCTTACCATTTTTTTTGACACTCAGTTAACTAATTAATTGAATCCTTAGTGTTAACTTTTCCTGGTAGTGCATATTACGTGGCACTTCAAGTCACACACACATTACAAAATCTCTGGTATATCGTATCCGTACAGTTACCTCAGTTTGCTGTTTGGTTCCCAAGACAGTGCACTCAGTTCTACAGACTAGATGCTTCTTTAATCCCTCAGCAATCAGAAGGGATTTCATCCTCATGGGAATGTAAGACTTTTTCCTTCTACAGTGCTTAGAAAGTTGCCTGTGTAGGTTGTGGCCCTAATCCACCAGGGATTTATCAACTGCCTTTTGACAGGTAAAAAGGGTTTAAAAATGGTTTGAACATCCTGAATACTGAAATGTGAGAAAAGCAAAAGCATCTCAGTCTCTCTCTCATTCAAATCTAGAGAACAATTCTTAACCCATGACTTCTATGACATTTTCTGCAAAATGACCAGAAAAGACATAAATATTCTGGGTTTTTTGGGCACTTTGAAGATCAGGTTTCAATCTGAGTTTCATAAATAAGACAGGAAGGACTGAGAATTCCTGAGAGACAGAGAGAAGATATTCTCCCTGTCTCTCTCTCTCTGTCTCTCTACGCAGCACCTCCCTCCCCCCCATTAGACATGGGGAGTTGTGAACAGCCACTTACAGAATGAACTGCAGAGATTTCAGCCATTCCCTAGGAAAAAACCAGTGTCCTACTTGCTCTGGGGTTTTGTCTGCAAGTCATACGCAGGGTCTTTCTGTTGCTTAAGAGACAATATAAAGAAAACTACCCAGAAACAGATGAGCTCCAAAAAATCCTTTTACTAACCATATCGCATTTGCTCGTATTTCTTACTGTTCTGGCTGCTGCCAATTCCCAAGAAAGAAACTGTTCATTTATAAACTAATACAACTGCAGTCTGCTCTTATATAGATTGGCTGGTAGACGTAGATCTGGCATGGATAAGCCTCCAGTGCAAGAAACTCATTGTATATCAGATACAGTGACTCAATTTGTAGTTCCTCATGTTTCAGTGCCCACTCCATGGCTTTCATTTTTTCAAGAGTGCTGTGTGCTATTGCAGTCTATTTCAAGTAAACCTTTTGCGCTGAAAAAGTGTAGAATGACTGATTTTTGCCAAAATGCTCAGGACTGACAGCAAGGGTCTCAGAACCTTCTTCTTGATCATCTCTAGACGTGATGCATGAGTTGGGCTACATCATATAATCTATGATACGTGTAAAACAAGGACAGTACTATAATTTATTGCCAAAGTGGATTTTTGGGGACAGTTTTATTAACATGATGGAGTTCTGAGACTACAGAGCTCACAGCAGTATGAATATCTGGAAAGAAATTTTGCAACAGAAACCACCCAACTCCCCAGGTAAACTGATTCTTGCGTTAAATAAAGAGCAGAACTGTCTTTTTGCTTGCTATAGAGAAAATGGTCTTTTAAGCCAAGCAGCAACAAAATTGAAATTTTTTGCTGAATTATGTTTCTTCATTTATTCTCTCTAGCTTTTAAAACCCCAACAAGTTTATCCACCTTTCTTTGTACTTGCATTTTGAATTTTTTTCTTGAGATTTTCTAACAAAAGAGGCAGGTAGCATTTTGCACAAACTAGACATATCCCTCCATTAACAGTGCTGCTCATTAGGTTAAAAACAACAGCTTTGGTCTTCAACTGGAGAGGAAATGTTCTCAAAAAATGCCCACAGGTCTCTGAAAACAGCATTTATTTTTACTTACTGCGCCTGATTCTGATATTATCATGATCAAAAAGGACAGACACAGCAAACCACAGAAGAGCTTTTTAAATAATCTATCTTCTTTGCTTTATAAGTAGGCTCAGAATAAGAAAGAGAATAATCACTGTTACATCACTTTCTCTGATCTCACCCAGCAGGAGCTTCTCTTGTTACTTCCTTACACCTCCTTCAATATGTCCATGAAAAATGAGCAGGTATCAACCTATGCTCCAGGTAATGCCCTTCTCAGAACCAACCTGCCCACATTTGACAGTACAGGAGACTTGATTGACATGGGAAATGCAACCCCAACCTGGTTTCACTAAGTGCCAAATGGGACAAAGGGAGTTTTTGACAAAGCCTAAGAGGAACGGAGCAGAGATGGCCAAGATCACTTTGTTTGAGTCATTGCACAATCCCTACTTGGTAGCTGCTTCAAGTATATCCTTAATGTAACAGGAGAACATCAGACACCCGACACTCTGATAAACAGACCTCACCACATCCTGATTTGCGTCCAGACTCTAGAGTTAAGCTCTGTTCATTCCTTTTTTCTGTGGTTTCTTCATACAGTTCTTGGAGGAAAGAAAAGAGTTGTTCAATCGACATGATATTTTGCAAGCCAAGTCCCCAAATTACAAGAAGTTGAGCAATATTTTGGCAAGGATTTTGGCATTTTCTTTCCTTCTTTCGTGCATTTATCTTTGTCCAAAGTAGATCTTCTCCACAACTCTCCTGTCTTCACAAACTACTCTGTTTGCCGAAGGAGTTTTCATCTCCTTGTAATCTATCCTGAACTTTGCAGCTTCCTTTTTGTTCAGTTTTCTGTACTAGATTATGTCTTTTCCTTTTTTTTTTTTCTTCTTTTGTCAATGATCTTCCTCTGCCTTTTGGAGTTCTTTCCTCTTTTATTTTTTTCCCTCAAGACTTGTCATGGTTCCTCTATCCTTCCAAAGGCTTTAGCAATTTGTTATTATTTTTTTTTCTTCTTCTTCTTAGCATGTCTCCTTAGACTTCTACTAGTAAATTTCCGTGTTAATGAAAAGACAAGCAAGCATGGAAAAAACCCTACCAACTAAAGCCAGAAACTAGATTCCAGTTTCCATGTAGATTTTTTGCATTATTGGTAGTTCTGGGAGTGCAAAGGGTGATTTCCATATCCATAATCCTTTGAGAATTACATCAGTGAACAGCAATCTGAATGTCTCAGAAATTCTGTGGGAGGAGTGCAGATGGAAGCAGGAATAGGAATACCATAGTTATCCTGATCCTGTTCAGTACAAGCTGAATGGCTTTGGGATGAATCCATGCCACAGACAATGGAAATCATTCAGTGACACCTATAGAGAACAGACCTACACACTGAGAATTCTTTTCCAGCATGTTTGAACAATGTGAGAAATGGACGCCACTGAAAATGCATCTTATGAGAAAAGAACACAATCTCTTTTCCAAAGCATCTAATTAGCTCTCTTCATTTCCAGCAGGAAAGGAGCAATATGTTATTTGAAACAGAAAATGAGCTGAAAGCCTACGAAACCAGATTTGTAGAAATGAGGCAGAAATCCTTGTTTTGGAATAATGTTAAACAAAGTACTACATTTCCACAAGAATCTTTGTGCTTGCAGATATGCACATCCACACATAATTTTGAACAGTGACATGTCAGGAGCCTGAGTAGCAATGGTCAGAAATTTATTGAAATTTTAACTGTTTGGCTTGATATAAAATACACTCAGCAAAAAATTACCAGGCAGAGCAGCATTGTGTTTTATTTTATCAGATAGATGCTTTAACTAATACACATAGTTTGATAAGATCAGAAATATTTATAATAGATATATTTCTTATACATATCTTTATGCAGAAGATGAGTACTTAAATATCTACTCTGTTCACTGTTTTTGGTATAATGTAAAAACCTTTAATTAACCAGTTATTTGGATTGCTATTTACCTGTAAGGGATTACAGATGGTATAACTATCATTCTGCCTATTTATTATTCTCCCAAGACTTTGTGGTGACTTGTAAAAACAAGACCATGACATGAGTAAACAATTCCAAGCGCTGTTCTTATTTCAATTTAAAATTTATCTGGAATTGTGTTTATGTCTAAAATGTTCTTTCCTTAAAAACTATGAAACTGCTTCTGTTTCTTGTAGAATTTTCCATAAATGTGACCCAAATAAGCATTTGGAATAATCAGTAATAGTAGTGAAATCAAAATCATGCACTCTGATCTTACTGAAACAGTATGTTTCACAATAAAAAAAAAAAAAAAAAAAAAGAGAGAAAAGGAAAATTATAATGGAAACATTACAGCTTTATACTCATTTTTATCAGTACGGAATTTCTTATTCCAAGCTTCTCTGTATATTTCTTACCTGACAGTACCCTATTAGCATCACATAAATACTTAGAAGTCCCATATTTCAAAAGCACAGAGCAGCTTGGATGACATACTTTAATTAAGCGAAGTTCTATGGCTATTTTACCCTTTACTTTCATGAAACCCAGTGCATGCTATGCAATGCCTACAGAGATGTCACTAGGTATTTACTCCAAATAAAAATTCCCGGCAGCTTAACGCCTCACTTAGGGCTAAGAGCTCCAAGACATACAGCACACACCGTGAAGAGTCAAAAGCCCAGGCACTGGTAGAGATGAGTGTGGATAACAGTCCTCCTGGAGGCACCCCTGTGACAGGGGTGGCTAAACGGGAACCGAGGAAACCTAGTGATCTGAATTCTAACAGCCCTTACTCGCTCCTTTTTTTTCCACAGCAAGGGCTATGGATTACACGATAGTCCCTGAAGGAGCAATCTGATGCTCAAAGCTTCCGAATGCACACAGCAATTGCATTCATTCTGCCCATAAGTCATAGGTGGTGCCCCAGTGAGCGCTCTCTGGCAGTGGCTGCACGTATTTGTATGCTCACACACATGTGCTCTGCCATGTATGGAGCTGTAGAGTCTGAGTTGTGAAGCAACAGGACAGAACAGCTACAGAAGAACACAAGGAACAGTGAAATATCACAATTTATGTCTGGGGTAGTGTTCAGCCAACAGGTGACTCTCCACAAAAAGGCTTTCTTACCAAAGC
The DNA here is from genome assembly GCA_013397845.1 of Melanocharis versteri. Taxonomy (NCBI): domain Eukaryota; kingdom Metazoa; phylum Chordata; class Aves; order Passeriformes; family Melanocharitidae; genus Melanocharis; species Melanocharis versteri. The sequence continues at coordinate 230,679 of VZTG01001877.1, read as the reverse complement.
CTATCAGTATCTTCCTGTAGCATCCCAGAGCCTGCTATGTTTGCTGAAAGAAAATGACACTCTGTTATCTGTCTCTTGGATATACTCATCAATAGTCATTAACATTTATATGAAGTATCTTAACCTGCCATCAAGTAAACTATCACAAAATCACAGACCACTTTACTGCAGGGCATTTTTAGTCTTCAGTGGAGGGACAAGAAGGACAGTGTGCCTGGGAGGTGCCACTGAGGTTCACCCTCGCTGTCCTTTCAGGTGCTACCATCTCTTAGTACACTGTCACTCAACATAAAACATGGCTATCCCCCTAACATAACCTTAGTTCTGACATAATGCCATGAAGTCACCATTTTAAAGCTCAGCATCTCTCATCTAACAAAAGCAGCCTTCATCACCAGTACTTCTGTTCAAACGTATGTGGAGATTAAAAAAAAAGGAACAGTCTCAAAGAGAGACAAATTCATAGCAGGAAAAGGTGAGTGAGCTCATTGCTTTCTCACATGCTGAGTTCTTTTTTTAACTCTACTGTTTGAATCTCACATGTTCTACCTTTGTTTCTTGTCAAAGATTTGAAATAAGATATCCAGAGAAATTATCCAACCTGTGTAATACATTACCTGCTTATGGGTTTGGTTAGGGTTTTGTTTGTCTATATTTTTTTATTTGTTTACTTTTTTTTGTTGGAGTTTCTGTTTGGTTGATTGATTGATTGGGTTTTTGCTATACTTCTCTGTGTTTTGTTGCTACGTGTGCTTTAAAATTTGTGGAAACCTTTACCTGAAAAATTCCATATGTTTGCTGTTAGGGTGAAAGGCTACTTCTTTCCTTCTGCATCACACCATCAAAGCAGTATTTGCACTAGCCAGAAGTATCACCACGTCATGCCTCTTCCCTTTTTACTTTTTTCCAAATTGATGGGTTGAAAATCCCACCACTTAGGGCAGCATTATCAGAAGTAGGGAGTGGGAAGAGATGGTCATTAACAGGTACACACCGATCAAGGCTGGGTTCCTCATATCCTTACAGCTTTAGCTGTACACCTTCAATACACAATAAGAGTTCATAAGGCCTTGCCTGCTCACATTTGCACAAAGGACACCAGGCCACGGACACAAATGGCAACAAAAGAAATTCCAACCAGGCATAAAGAAAAAGCATCTCACATGAAGAGTTGTTCAGCACTGGTACCAGCTGCCCACAGAAGCTGCAGAAACTCTCTTCCTTGAGGTTAATATAACCATAAAAGGCCCTAAATAGACAGATCTGACTGAAGTAGGCCTCGCTCTCGAACAATACGTCGAACTGGAACCCTCCTTTCCCACCTGAATTAGTGTTTATCCCTATGGTTTCAGAATGAGTCTGTGCTGGTGGATTGCAGAGATAAAGAGTGCAAGCAGGTCTCTAAGAACAGGGCAAGTATGCTCAAGACTTGACCCCTGCTACTGTAGGAAGGATGGGAGGTAATATTGCAAAAGAGACTCTGGACTGGCAAGAGTTTGGGGTGGGGGAAGGCGAAAGGAGAGAAGGGTAAAGCAAATAATCTTCTTACGACTTTGCCTAATTGGTGTATCAGACTCCAGCACGAGGGAAACTAAGCAAGAACCGGCAGGCACACTAATTACATATAAACTGGTTCCATCTCAAGACCTCTAGATATGAATGAGAGATTGGTTTTCATGAAGTTAAGAATGAAAATGTAAACTACGATTTACAGAGAAAACATTGGAAGCATAACAAGAGAACATCTTCTTAACAAAAGCTCAGGATAAATACATAACTGTAGAGTATATTAAAAAAAAAAAAACAGGACGTACTTCAAGAAAAAGTTCAAACACGGGGACAGAAGCAAATACAAAAGATTTGAAGACATATAAGAATTTTTTGCAGCCACATTTTTGGTAATGAAAAATTCAGAAGGGAAAGAAAACAGCAGTGAACACAATGAAGGAAAGTGTGTAGTATGCTTTCAGCACAAAGACTGTCAGACCAAGAAAGCTGATATAAACAAGAGCGTAGAATTACAGAATCACAGAATGGTTTGGGCTGGAATGGCCCTTAAAGATCATTTGGTTCCAGCATCCCTGCCGTGGGCAGGGAGCCTTACACTGTATCATGTTACTCAGGGCTCCATGTAATCTGGCCTCAAACGCTTGCCCAGGGATGGGTCATCTGCAGCTTCTCTGGACATCCCCTTGCAGTGCCTCACCGCTCACACAGTAAAGAATTTCTTCCAATAGCCAATCTAAATCTACACTCTTTCATTAAGATGAGTGACAAAGAAGGAAAAAGTCAGCTTGGATCAGGAAAACAAGAAGCTATTTATATCAGCTACATGCTTGAATTGGGTTGGGCAGGAGTGAAATCATCCCAGGGCACAATTTATGACTGGGTGAGCTTCCAGATGATTTGAAAAGAGCAAATGAATTTGAAAAATGGTATGGGAGCAGCTAGGACACTGGTGACTAGCCAGCTTGACATACATTTTTTGGAAAACGCTAAAATAAAAACTTGATCCATTATAACTATCCCAAGGATAACACAGAAATAAATAAAAAGTAGTGCAGATTTGTCACAATCAATTAAAAAAACAACAAACTTGTTTTTATCTATAACAAAAATAACAGTTTTGGAGAAAAAGAAAGATATCTTAACTCAGGAACGACCTATCTGAATCCCTTACATTAGTAAAAATGTTTAGATTCAGTATTTGTTAGGTAAAGGCTAGTGTAAATTGCGAAGTCCAGAGTGTATTTATCATGGATTTACTGTCACACTGTGTAGTTATGTATGAGGTAGGACTTCAAGAGGGTCTGTCTGGGATTTAAGACTAACCAGTGTTTCAATTATTTGGGTATTTGGGATTCACATTTGACAGCAGTTCCTGACAAATTGATTTTTGTGAGTAAATTACAAAATACTATGCAACAGTACACTAGGAAAAATTGGGAAGTGAATGGTAGGCTGCAGGTTTTCAGACAAGGTATTTGTTCTTAACACTGATCATAAACAGTGCCCAAAGCAGAAGAAAGTCTCCAAACTTACTGCCATATCCAAATGAAGTTTCATGTTTGAGGCAGAGGGAATAAGCCTTTCGCTTCATGGCCTGCAGGCAAGTTCTCAGCTGTTTACCGAGAGAAATCAGATCAAGTGGAGAGTGCAGAGAAGAGCTACAAGCAGGTCAGAGGTCTAGAGAATATGACCTGTGAGGAAAGAACTGTATTTGTTTATTCTTACAAAAGAAAAAGGACTACGGGGAGACGTGACAACAGCTTTCAAAAATGGGAAAGAATATTGCAAAAGGGGAGGTAATAATTTCTCCTGTGGAGACAGCCAAAAAATAATGGTCCTAAACTACCAGCTGGTATATTTGAGATAGACACCAAGATTTATTTTATGATGGTGGAGACAGCTAGGAACAGGATATCTCAGGAGCTGGTCAAATATCTCTGTCAAAAACTATAAGAATAGAATCAGAGATGCTTTACGACTGTGTGAAGAATGGTTTAGAAATAGTTGATCCTGACTTGGAGCAGAAAGGTGACCTCTTTAAATCTTCTTCATCCCTCTTTTCACACCTTTGCTTTTTCTTACTCTATGAGAATCAAACAATGATACAACTGACAAACATCCCCAACAGACACTTTGATTTGAAAAACAGATAATAATAACAGGAAAAAGGGGCACCATGATCATTTGTTTGGAACTAGAGCCTCTAAAAATGAAATACAAAAGGTTCTATTTGACTAAAATATTGGGATGTCTTTTAAGGAATTATCTCTCCTTCAGTGATTCCTCAAGCCCTTGTAATCATGAGACATCACACAGGACACAAGGTATACTCTAAATTTATGAAGAGGTATCAGATTTTGCACAGCCATGAGTATGGGCTTCTATAGAGGACACAGTTCACCCTCTTTACTGTAGGTTATGCCAATTTGTCCTTCTACATGATGCTTCATTTCTCTGAATGCATTTTTACCCCACTCATTAACAGGGGTCATTGTCTCCAAATTCTGTGCCACGAGCTGAAAGGTGGAAATACATCTCTCACCTCTGATGAGGAGAAAGAAGACAGTGCTTGGAAGTTGTGTAGTCTTTGGTTTGAGAAAACAGCAAAACTTAGTCCTCTTCCTGCCACGGTAGAAGGTTATCCTCTAAACACTGTTATGATGCCAAAGGGTAATGTCAAAAATAAATAGCTTCAAATATAAATCTAAGTACAGTGGGTAACAAACAGTGTCTTTAATGAGTCCACTTTACGGGATCTTCTCTATCATATAAAAACATCCTTCATGCCTCTGCCAAACTACTAAAACTGTATTTAAAATCAAATACCCAACTGCTTGCTGGGTTCTCTTTAATCCCAGTATCATGGCTTTACCTGAGCCCACTTGTGTGCATACAGTGTTTGCATATCTTGCAAACACTTGCAGAATCATGGCCACTGTAGAAAGATGATTTTTAGATGTAGCATAGATATAATCATAGTTTAGATAGAAGTAATTGATAATAAGTATTTGTTAACACAGAAACCACTGTCAGCTCTGCAAACACTTCCTGGGTCAGCAATTCACTACTACAAACTGTGGTCTGTGGTTTTTGCTGAATTTTTTTTTAACTGTGCAAAGGCCTTATTTTTCAGGCAAGAGAAATTAGGGTCATCCTGTTTCCTTCTGTCAGTTTTTAAAGTGTAAGGCAGCTCAGCTGAGTTTTTAGACCAAAAAAAATCAATGCCATAGGAATAAGGCCTGTTGTTTCAATAGTGGGGATCTGTGGGTTTGCTCTGTTGTAGTGGAGTCATTTTTGACAACAGTAAATTGGTGCTTTCAATCTGTCCTCCAACTAGAATTTTGGTTAGAAAATTTGAATTACAATTATTTTAAATAGCAGCTGGTTAGAGACTTATGGACAGAGGCGCTGTATCTCTGTCCTGGCCTTCCTCTGCAACAGCAGGCATCTGCAAGAGAGAAAAACCTGTTCCTGTTGGGAGAGTGAGCAAAGACAAATAGCAAATCTAAGTATCTCCTTCCCCCTGCAGCCTTCAGCAAACCTTCTGAAAATATGAGAGGACAGGTGATTCCCCTAAGGGGAATCCCCAAAGGGAAATCCTGTTGAAGCCAAATGGAAAAATTCTCATGGACACCAAGGAAAGAAAGTTGAACTTTAAAAATAAACAGATATTACCATTTTTTGTTTGTTTGGTTGGTTTTTTTGTTTGTTTATATTTATGTTTGTTTGGTTTGGTTGGTTTTGGGTTTTGTTGTTGTTGTCAGATTTGTTGTTTTGAGGGGGTTTTCTTTTGGTTCTGGTTGGTTGGTTGTTTTTTTGATATGTGTGTTGTTTTTTGTTTGATATTTGTTTGGTTTGTTGATGGAAGATTTTAGATTAATGGGATTACTGTGGGAAAGACTATGTAGGTTCAATGAATTCCCAGTTAGCTGGACACCATATTTCTGAGAAAAACTCCTAAAATATTTTAGAAATTAACTTATTTTTTCAAGTTTTCCTTAAAAGACAATGAAATAAGAAATAGCAACATAATTTTTGACTGGTATATGATCACCCCTTTTGAAGACCTATTCCTGGATGAGCAGACAGATGAAGGCTTGCTGGGAGTAGGAGGGAGTTAAAGAAAAATTCAGTATTTTCTTAGTAGGACTATACTGAGATAATGTGGTTTTTATTCTGGAGTATTACTCTGAGCTAGAGATACTCCCACGAGTCTAGCTCTCTTCCTGCATGGAACACGGTCTATTGCTATTCCAGGAGAAGAGCTCAGCTATTCTAGTAGCTTCAGTCCAGAAGTCCTCCTCCAGACTGGAGCACATTAACCAAGGTAATGTTTGCCTCGTATGAAAATTCTGATGAATTCCAATTGTAATGCCAAGATGCCAGGAAACTTTTCCTCGTAGCAATGTGTTGCAAGCAACAGACATCAACCCCCTCCAAGAAAACTGCTCTGGTGGTGATTGTCACTACTTTCAAGGGAGGGTCTGCTAATCTGAACATTTTTTTGCAACATAGAGAGATGTGGTGTGGTGTGGTGTGCAAACACAGGAGGCAGAGCACTTCATTTTTTTATCCACTTCCTTTCCAAGACTCTGACCAGTGCTTGAAGAGGGCACCCAGCCCTTTTAACAGGCTAACATTTTATAATGTGACATTGTTAATCCTCAGAGTAAAACCGTGCTAAACACTGCATCAGCTGCTCTGAAAAATGTTTATTTCTGGGGTTCAAATACTTTTCAGGTGGGTGTTTACAGACATGAAGTGTACCAAGACCAAAGAAGAAGCAGGCAGACGATGCTTCACAAATCATCTTCATGTATAGAAATGCTTTACTCATCTAAAGTTTCTCCCTTCTGAGTATCTCAGACCATTTTATAAACAAGCAATAATATAACTTAAACTCAGCTCCTGCATTGGTTGTGCACTCACATTAGGCTGAGTAAGTACATAGCCAGAAGAAATAAATGTTCCACAACACTGACTAAGTGTGTGCATTAGAGATGGAAACACTCTGCTAAGAGGCTGGTAAGCCATCTAGTTTGCTGCCTTGCTCTGAAACCATGTATTCTTCAAATGTGGTATAGTTTCTAATCTCAGCCTACCCTGATTTTCCACAGCTCTGTCAGTAACCGTTCCGTTCTGTCACTGATACCCTCAAAAAAACCTCGATGTTTTTTGTTCACAGATTCCTACTAAAACACTCTGCAGTAGAAGTCAGTACCTGCTCAAGCATAGCTTTTCTATTGTCAGAACTAGACTCCACATGCCCTGTCACTGAGCTGCCCTTGAAGAAAATAGTTTTGTGACCAGCTGGTTAGGCTATTTCTTCATTATCATATCAATTTGAATGTTGTAGATAAATAAATGAAAGATCAAAGAACAAGCTGCTTCAGAACAAAAAGGGGAGGTGTAGTTTTCTATCTAAGTAATGATTTATTAATTCAAAAGATTATCAATGGGCACCTTGAACTTCAGCCTATTGCTGATGTTTTCCAACATCTGTGTAATTGTGATAAGACAGTACACAGCTATCTTTGCACAGTATTTTTCTCAATAATGAGACACCTGTCATGAACTGCGGATCTGAATACCTAAGCTGTACCACACTGTATGAGTTATTATGTCTTGCTCAACACAGCAAATCAAATTCATCTGGAAATTATTTGGTGTTCATAGGTAAGACATTTTCATTAGGTTTCTTGGCAGATGCTAAAGATCAGTTCTAAAAAATGAAGAAGACTTATCTGATCATTGTGTTATATGTGGAAGATGCAGTATAATGTACAGACTATGGAGTTTAATCCATGTAAACTCCATAAGCATTAAAATTAGTCAGTCACATACTATGTCTTTAGTTAGCTCAATGAGAACTAGACATTATCTAGTGCTGTTACTTAATTCTTGTAAAGAGTAGCAATTTGAAACATATCTGATGAAAGGATATTACTGTGATGTGAACAGATTAACAACGTGTCATCTTATACTTCTGCTATTAGACATAAAATATTCCCCTGCATTTTCACATCTCCCCTGGGCCTAAGAAACAGTTTCTTTCTGCATCAGGTTTCTAAGGGCTGGGCAAGGCAATCGTTCTGGCTGGGTTGCATAAACATTCTGCATATCAGCAGTGAGACAGCAGATAGCAACTTGAAAGAAAAGCTAATACTCATTTTAATTTTCTCTCTTAACAGCAGGGATGTCAAGAAAATTATCAGGATGCAAAATGAACAAAAAAGATTTCTGCTAGAAAAGCATCATGGAAGGTTTTGTTCTAGTAAATAATTATTTTCTGTCATTCCAACTATCAACCTGAATTCCCTTTGTTTTGGAAATATCAGTTTCAAGTACTCTGGAAGAAATTCTTGGCAATAAGTGTTATTAAAAACACATTAGCTAACAGCAATGTCAGTTCTTCTGATTTTACAAATGAAAAAGTAAGAGGCAAAATAAAAACCAAAAAGAGTTTCCATTTGTAATAGATATCTCCCAACCACTGAAGTAAAATCACTTGGAGCTGCAATGATAAGAGATTTTTATTTTAGGCATTGTAAACACAATTTTTTTTGTTTCACTTAAGAACTCCATGTGCTGAAGCAGTAGAAGTTATGTCAACGATGATAACTCTTATTTTTTCAGTCCAATATCAAAACACAGAAACACTCTGTTTCATTATTTCAACCACAGGGGCACAAAAGCTAACAGAGATTTTTCCCACAAACAGCTCTTGAAAGGAAATTTTAATCTCTGACGATAAATCAGAGTGTTTTGATGATTAGCACATCACTTTCAGACTGACCGCCTTCTACTTGGTTTTCTGGATTGCCACTGCACAGGACTATTTTCTTATGAGATAACTAGATATATGTCTGGCTAGTGAAAAGAACTGACTGTCAGGCAAATAACATTATGTCGAAATTATCACACTGAGGACCGTGTCTTGCACCCTACTTGCTCTTTTTTTTTCATTCATGAATCACTCTTTGAATCCCTTTTTTATTTAAGAAGAAATTGCCCAACTACATTATGGGATGTGCTGTGCTGAGCCCACATGAAATCTGCTGAGCAGGAAGCCCTTGCTCGGCACAGATTAAGTACTAACTTTACCAAGAGATTCAGTGTCAGGTAAGAAAGAGTACTTGGGTAACGGGGTGGCAAGAAAACTCCATGGTTTTGTCATCATCTAGAAAAAATTACCTGGTCAAAAAAAGAGTGAAGTTACTCAAATGCCCACATTTCTCTCCTAGACTATTTTCAGAGTAACTCTCACGTCCTGGTGACTCTGTGCTTCTGGCAGACTTTCAGGCACAGACGGGCTGAGCGCATAGTTGATCTTTGCACGCATTGAATAAGAGTGACAGGATCTCCTGAACATATATGGACTCAGGAATACCCAGTGGTGATCAGGAATGTTCTCCAGCATTACAGATGAAATCAGAGTAAACACCATTTGGAACCACAAAATCTCAGCTAATTTAAGATACGTCCTTATTTGACTGCTCAAATGGAAAGGGAAGTTTCAGATTTTTTTTCTTAAAATAATCTCTGCCTCATTTTTCTGAACACCCTTTCAGTCACCTCATCTCCTCTTGCTCCCAGACTACATGGCATAATGTTTGCACTTCACCCAGCCACTAAAATAATCTATTTTCTTTTGAACTCACTCGCCTTATGTTTCCTCCTTACTTCACAATGTTAATCACTGTGGACAGAAGTCCTGCCACTACCAGCCAGACCGTTTATTTTTGCCACCTGGGATCATTTTAGTGCATTATTCTGAAATGACTAAAGTCCACTATGACTCACAAAATGTCCTATAATAGAGTTGTTCTAGAAGGACTGTAATCAAAAGTTTTCTGATAAACAAATACCATATTGGGTTGACCTCATGGACATATTAAATTTATTTCTGAAATAGTGCTTCAACAGTGATATAATTTGAAATAAATGATGTATAGGTATTTTTCATTGCCTAGTCTCACAGGAACATTTATCAAAAGCTTTACGCAAATAGCCTGGTAAAAAGGACGAGAATTTCATATCTATACCTTCGAGTAGATAAAAAGGCTTTCAAAATGAAGTAGTGTGATCCTGACGTAACACGATGTAAGATTTCTGAAAGTCATGCTTTGCAATGCCAATGTCCTAGTGGACAACCCTAGTGGGTTTCCCCCTTCACCCTCCCAAGGAGAATCCACTCCCTGTTGTTATGGTGAACTTCATGCAAAGCTTGGACAGAATCTCAAAATGGGTTTCATGACGGACATTGTAAGGAAGAGGGGACTTAAGGTTTGCTCAGATAAAGAACATTCTGCCCAGGGTCTACACGGAGGAGAGGCATTTTGTTTCTCTAGGGCTCAGGGTACCTCACTCTCAGTTGGGTATCCCTGTGTCCTGGACCCTTTTCTCACAATGGATGTCTTGCTTGACTGCTACATGGAAATAATTCTCTTCATTGAATTAGTATGTGAAAAAAAGGGTGGTGATTAGGGTCGTCACTCTAATGAGACTAAGAAAATTGTGTTTGATTTAGTGCATTAGTGCACATTATGCCTTGCCATGGGGTGCCTCAAGCCTGAGCCAGCTCTGGCTAGACCTGCAGCCAGCTAGGTCCCCATGGCACCATGTCCAGGAAATTTATCTTTCTTTAGAATGAGATGTATTACTTAGGAACAGCAGTGCACTGGCTTTTGGCACTCAGAGAATACCTTTGCTGAGTGTGTGATGTGCTGTATAAAATAACCTTGAACTTTTATCAAAGTTCTGCAAGGGTTAAAAGCACAAACATGTGCAAAGGACATGTCAAATGTTGCTCCAGAGACTCTTTATATAAGATCTTGTATTTACCACAGGTAAGACTCCTTACCACAGTTTTACTACAGGTGACTGTGCTTGCTTGCTCCTACTGCAACCCCTTCCCAGAGAACACCGGAAGACACACTGTGCCAGCAGCACTCAATTCCTTATAAGCAGTCTTGCTGGCATTTAAAAATAAAGTCATTTCAACTTGCTTGGAAATGCCAATACGCCTTTTGAGAAGACAGAAGGGAAAAATACTCGTCTGGACTTTATGCTGTGCTGATCGTATACAAAGGAGGGAGTGGTCTGGTGACCCAGCGTTGTGCTTCTCACAGGCTGTGCTTCAGCTGATGTTGAGCAGAGCTCTCACTGCGCTGGGGCTGCGTGGCAGGCAGGGGGCTTTCCACACCATACAGGGAAGGGTGACACTTGTTCCTGGTGAGCTGGCACAGTCACATTGTGACTCATAACAGCCAGCTTGCATTGTCTACCATCCTCGTTGCCTCAGGGACAAACTAAGGTGGTACATGGGACAGCAGTGGAGGAGAAAGGCTGAGAGTCTTGGTTATTCTGTGCTGTACTTCCCTCTTTGGGAAGGTGAGATTAAATATATGCACAGCAACATTTGTGTTCCATGGCAGTTGTGGTTTATATTATACACAGTAGACAGAGTCGTCCAAGGAATAGAGCTTGCATGTATCAACAAGATTTCTATGAAACACTTACCCAATATACTGAACTCCAAGTATTCATAAAATCATTTGACTTAAAAAACAATAGTACCTTTAAGGACTGTTATGTAGTGAACTTTTATTCTGAACTTTTGGAGTGCACATAGTTTGAGCTCTCAGTCTCATAACAGCAAGAGCTGGAACCGCTTAAACAAATAAACCTAGATTCTCTCATGATCACCTGACTGCAGATGTGTATTAAGAAAAATCCCAGCTAAAGTATGCCTTGAGCTTAGAGCCCTCCATTAATCAAACCAGACTACCCTGTCACAAGGTCTCTATATATAGTAGATCTCCTTGCCAAGCTTGCACTCTAAACGCTTCTTGCAAAATGCAATGTGCTATAAGCACTGCCCTCTCAGTGCTGTTTCTTCTCTTCACTTGTTATTAGAGGAGAACATTTTTGTTTAAGTTTGAAAATAAATTAGTGATTCTCCTGTTCGCTGATAACTCCTTTGTATGCTAGGACCCTGGAGGGCAAAAGAGAGAAGCTTCACAATAGCTGAAAGAGTAACAGAATAAAGAGCAAAGAAATCTGCATCCAAAAATCAAATCTTCTATTTGACTTGTCAATTTAAAGATTACATCAACCCTTTTAAATTTCTAAAGGTTAGGGAATGGTGAAAGTTTCAAACTTAAATTTCTGCAGAGTGATAGATAAACTTCTTTACAAAGACAGCTCCAAAGCAGTCAATTACTGCATCTGACACATACGGCATTTCTTCAATTAATTTTTAGTGCTAACAATAGAAAGAGAGCAATTACCAATGCTCTTTGGAAGCACAAAAAGAAATGGATGCAACATAGCAATTATTATACAAGATACCTTTTTGCTTACAAATGAAACCTGAATGAAAAAAACTCCAAGCATTAACTTGTATTGACCTGCTTGCCAAGTTATCAACCCAATCAGACAAAAACCCACAGCCTTAGAATATTAATAGAATTTTCCTGTTGAGTTTTATACCCAAAGACTTTGGATAAATTGCTGGCAGAATATCTTCCAGAAACACCACAGACTTCACAGGAAAAATCAAGTAGCTAGATTTCAACTAATTTCCAGCTTCTAGCCACTTCTGTGTTTAGGACAAACAGGGAGAAGGTCAGGAAACTGTTGGATATAACCTGACCCTGTGACTGACCTGATCTTGATTCACTAAAGGCAGTTAACACCAGGGAATTTTCTGTGAGATTGTTCTTTGTGATTGCTTCCTGAAATAATTATACAGAAATAAAATCCAGACCTGCACTTGCCAAAGTAACATTTTTAGAGGTGAACATGAAAGGCCTTGTCCTAACCTCTAAATTTACTTCCCCTCTTACTGAAATTATGTCATTGTCCATAAAGTAAGTTAATGAGAGAAGAACAGTTCCAGACGCCGTAAGTCAACCAATCCAAAGGCTGTGCACAGAGAGACAGCAGGCAGTCTGGTTTGCAATCCACTTCGCTCATGTCTGCAAACACGTCTCAGTATGTCTATCCATCTAAGGCTATAGAGGGAATATGACAGGAGACAGCAGCAATGCTTCAGTGATCACCTTAAATTATATAACCCCAAGCTAAGGTCCACCAACTTCATACTTTCAGAGCAATGTAAATCCTCAAATCTCTCTCCTAAGGTTCTGGAGGTTTGGTGTTTTATCTGTAAACACACATCCACCATTTCTGACACTCTAAAATGCCCCACAACTGTCTTTGAGTTTATTCTACATATGCTCCTGTAAACCCAATTCGACTACAGAAAAGAGTCCTGTTCCCTGCAAGCTATCAAGAAATGTGAGAATGGTTAATTTCTACCTTTGAGCTTTCCAGCCATGAACATACTTTCACTATCAATAACTTCACAAAGTCTCAGAAATACTTTAGCAGTGAGTCAGATCTGAGGCTCACATCTCTTCTACCTCCCAGCTCCCACCCGCATCAGCACCAGGTTCTCTCAGCCAGCTTGGCTCAGCTCCGGCTGCTAAATATCTTGATTGCTCTGAGATTTCTGCATTTCCCCATAGGTTTTCTTCTCCTTCCACTAGAAGCCGGGTGATTCAAAGGCTAGTGTTTAAGGAGGGATATACAGCCAACCATTCTTCCAAGTTCAGTGTAATTCCTGGTGCAAAAATGCCATTGTACCTTAGCAGAAAAGAGAGAGAGATCCAGTATCAGTGCAGAAAACAATCATAATTGGTGGCAACTAAGTTGCCGACCGTGATCTGTAGCCTGTAGTTCTTCACTTTCTTTGTCACTTAGCTGTTTGAGAAACAGCTTTGCCTTTTTTAGGCAGCTCCGGGTAGTCAGGTTTTCTCAGGGTAGAGCCTCTACAGTGATCTACGTGCAGCTGGGAAGCAAAGGACAAAGAGCAGTGTTCCCTTAACCTGGGATTCACTGAGGGAAATGCGACAGAGCCAAAATGTACTGAATCTCTGGTTACACTGCAAGGCTTGACTATTGGCTCAGTTTTCCGTCCAGGGCTGGGTAGAACTCAGTCCGCTCAATACTTGTTTTTCATCTTTCTGTATGTTTCTAGAATGTGTTCTGAGGGTCAAAAGAAAAAAGCTGAATTTTCTGCTTTCTTAGATATTTTTTTCCCCCATTACTCTTTTCTGATTTGAATGCAAGCTTTGCCATAGCAGAGACTACCTTTGTCTCATGAATGAAGAAAAGACTTCCTTAATTACAGGAAAGAACAGTGACAATAAATCAGTAAATCAATAAAGCTAAAATGCCTCAGTGTCATTCAGACCAGAGCAAAATAAGATATCTGGAACGCTGAATAAAAGTCTACTCCTGTTATAGGACATTGGAGAACATATCCTAGTATTTTGCTATGGGAATCTCTGTACTTTATGAGTTATGAGTTAAAAGGAATAGTTCCTTCCTGGAGTCTCCAAAACTTACAAACTTCAAGACTGGTGCCTATGAAAATTTCTTTGGGATTTAAAAGTGCTTGAAGGTCATCCTTTTAATTTTTTTTTTCCCCAGGACATTTCGAAAGTTTCAGTTTTCTGTTTTTTGGGGTTGGAGTAAGTGAAGAGGTGGGGTAAGCTTTGGCACATGGAGGACGTCAGAATGCCAAGAAATTTCTCCAGAGATATTTTCTCCATTTCCCCTCAGGAGAGGCCTGCCAGTCACATAAGATCAGCAGATCTTTTACCTAGTGTCTTAGTGTTACAGCTCTCCTCTCTCTCTCTTCTTGAGGTTAGGATGATTCAGCACAGCTCTGATCTAGACTATCAGTAAAGTGTTGACAAAAAACCTCCTAATCTGATCACAGTCTCCAAGAGTTCTTGATGCATGTATCTGTCATAGCCATACTCAGACAGGAAAATAATGTAGGGAGGCATTTTCTGAAGTAGAGACAGAAATTAAATATTCAAGTTCTACTGGCTCTCAGCGACATTTGGGGACATAGCAGTATTTTACACCTGTGAAAATCTGATTTTACATCTGTCTTCTTCCCTGTTTTGAAGAAAGACATGATAAGTATTTTTTAATTTCCACGTCTTTTAATTTCATTTTAAGATCAGAATTAAAATCACTGTCCTTGCTTTTCAACACTGAAAAAAATAGGTATCCCCTTGCCCTTCACAGTTTTTCATCGTATCAAGCCAGGCATTTCAATATTACTGCAAAATAGTTCTAAGTATCTTCTGGTGTCTTAGGTTGGTGATTTCTTTGAAGACACGATATATGGCACCAAGCTTCCAGGTAACATTTCAAAATAGGGGCAGACCACAATGCAAAGTGAATTTTTCACTAGACAGGTACTATATAATCTTAACTTGCAGTTCAAACTGTTTAGGAGACACAGTCTATGGTGACAGCACTATTAGAGCTCACCCTTGCTCTCAGCTGGAAGCACCAAGGTAGGCAGAAAAAACGAAAGTGATCAGATGTGATCTGTGTCTGTTGTTTAAACAGTGGAGCCATGTTTAATGAACCTTCCTGTGATACTTTAAAAATCAGTGGTCATTTTATATTCATTCATCTGCAATAGGAAACAGTTAAAAGAATTTTCAGGTTAAGACATTCATGTTTTTGCTGCAAACTTATCAAGACATGCTTAATTTGAGTAGTATGAACAGGAAGTACAGGCTTATTAAAAAAGCTTCAATTGTCAACAAGGTAAAATAAATGCATACTCTGTAAAACAATATTTTTATATTACTGATCTAATGACAGAGAGCACCATGCTGCTCAGTAGCTCTGCTCATTGCCTGAAGTTTTCTTCTCATGCAGTCCCACCGACATCTGCTTGTGCAATATCATGCTGATTGGTGTGAACAGAGTACAGAATCTGATCTTTCCTAATTAAGATACATAAGAAAGAGACACAGAGAACCTTTCCCTCCTGACATGCCAATTTTCAGTGTCTCAGGTTCTGCACTATTGGGCACAAATCTATTAGCAGCTCGGCAATGATGTGGCTGGCCAGCCCCAAGGACTGTACTTCTCTCCCTAACAGATCTTCATTCTGGCAATTCAATTTGTCAGTCAGATATTATAAAGAAAACATTCTAAGCCCTCACTATCTGTCAGATATACAACTTAATTGTCTCTTGGAAATTGCCTGTGCATTTCTAACCTTCCCTGCTGCCCTTTCAGTTTGTTTTTTTTGTTGTGTCAGTTTTACATAATCTGTCATGGGAGCTTTGAGGCTTCTGCATCAATTAGGAATTCTGTTTCTCAATTGAATTAAGCACTTCCTAGCAGCAATTTCCTCATTATTTCATTTATAAAAGCCTTATTATCTTGGCAACTTTCACCACTCAAGTGTCCATAAGAAATTATGCAACCATTTAAGCAAGATTCCCTGCTTATCTCAGATTTAAACACCATGATTCATTGCATTTTAGATAAACACTTCTAATTCAAACCAAGTTTTCGTTGGATCCATGTACAATACATCCTTTACAGCAACAAACAACTACAACATCACTTGTATTCACAGAAATTAGCCAGCACAATCTGGCTTTATCGTGATAACTGAGACTTTGTAGGGTTTTGTTTCACTTCCTCAAAATGCATGTGAGGAAGTTAAAACAGCCTCGATCCATCACAGTCTTTCTTCATGGGAAGGAAAAAACATTCCTGTGCCTTCAGCTGTACTTCTCCATTTTCACCAAATCTTGGCCTGCCCCCCATGGCTGCGGTTGAAAGAACTGCTAACTCTTGTCTGTCATAAAGACAGACACTTTGCAACGGGTTGGGAACCAGGAAATTTATTACTTTGCTGCTCAATTATATGCTGCAGTGAATATGTCAAAGGAAGTAACCAAGTATTTAGAAGTTTACTTTGACTCATCTCTTAGCTAGTCAGCTAAAAGCTAACACTAAAAAAGACTGTCTTTTGTTTCCCTCCCCATCAGCAATCTTGACAACCCCTAGGGTTTCTTCTGGTCTGTTTCCATGCAAAAACACTCTCAGGGACTTCAAAAGAGTAGGTTCTGGTTTGTTTTTGTGTAAAGAAGATCAGATCCATGCATATATCCAGTAACACTGGACGCTACAACGATTATTTAAAATCTGAAAGTGCTTCAGAAAATTAAAAACCCAAATATTATCTTGCTCACAAGAAATAATGAATGAAGGTAATATTCCTACACTAGCGAAAATCCCAAGGACAGAGAGTGTAGCATAGGGTTTAATCTAAAATTTTGTGTTGGTCATTTAAAGCAATTTTGTATTGGCTTGTCACAATGGTTCCTCTAAAAGAAACAAACTAATCTCTCTGGATAAAAAAATAAAAGCAGGAAGAACTTATCCAGTTCTTCACACAAAAGTTAAACTATGTATCTTCAGAGTACAAAAATAACTAAAGTTATTGTCAACTTCAAGGTTTTAATTCCTTTAATTACAATGCTACTTAATCAGAAATGCTACTGAAACAGGATAAACAATAGTGCTTTCCTGAGATTTTTTTTACCCAGTTTTTAGAGCAAAGTGGTCATATTACCATTAGAGTTCGTAAAATGAGATAAACCAAATTAACAGCCTACTGTAACGGAAAAGCTAAGCCCCTGCTCTCTGGTCAGGAAGAGCTCTAGACAAAGCCAAACCTCTAAATGGGATACATTTTACTGTACTCACAGAATAGGCAATATCACAGAAATACAATCAAATATCACAAAAACACAAGTTTTCCCAAACTGTGTGCAAATTGGAAATTGCAGCTGTGCTTAGATCTCACTGCTCCCTTTGGATGCAGGAGCAGAGGATATGGTCTCAGGAAGGAAGCTTTTCTTCCCCAAATACAAAAAGGCATGTTGGTCAATTCTGTGGGTAGGGAACCTGCCTGCAGTTTAATCTGTGAGGCATAAGGCTGATATTGCACATGTACTACCAAGTACAGCCTCTAAACTTTGTGAATTTTTGCCTGTGAAAGGGAAAAAACCCCACAAAACAACACAGAAGGGTGGTGTTCATGAAATGTCAATAGAAAGAAAAGAAAATATTTTCTGCGTAAACTGCTTGGTGGGTTGAGAGCCTGGGGCAGACACTGGTGAGGAGCTATAATATCCATGTCCTCTACTCCAGTCTGTTCAGCACAAATTAAGCTGCCTAGATTAGTGCCTGGGTATTTCTTAAATGAAAAATAATTTCTAATATATCTTTAAAGCAGAGAAGTTGTAGTTTTGGTTAATTTTATAGATGCTACAGTCTCATGAAAACTGAATGCTCTGGTAGGCATTCTTCACCATGTGTTTTTTTACACTTAGGAAGAGAAAGAATTAAACACAAAGACCAAATATGAAATATAGGCTCAGAGGGTAAAAATCAAGTGTGACTATTATCTGTAATTGGGGGAAGGTTAAGGAGGAAAAAGGTTATTTTGAGACTTGTAAATAAACTATGTTTAATAAAAAAAGGCCATAGTCTCAGGTCCATAAATTATAAGTAAAGCTATTCCTTCGGCCTGCATCATCTCTCTGAGAGAAAAAACAGATAAATATTCATAGCATTGGTTATGAAATTCTTGCAGAAGTGAATTAAGCAAGTTGGCAATTGACTTGCTGTTCTCAGTAATGCAGTCGCTCCAGGGAATGGCTGGGCTAATCCAATACTCACTTGATTAATATATTAGCAGGTGCCAAATGTGTTTTCTCAAGGCACTGGGACTTTCTGTATGTGTACCAAGTCTGGAAGGGACATGTGTGCAATCTTGGCATCTCAGCTTCAGTAATGAGAGGAAATCCCTGGGAAAAAACCCAGCTTTGTTCTCATCTGCTTCTGAAGATTTCATGTGTCCGCTTGTGAATTTGAAAATTCACTCATGGAAATTTAACACCTGCAGTAAATACATGGTTACATTTACATGTCTGGGTATGCAATTGGCTGTGCTTAGACAATAAAGCTATTAATTTATCCACATATTCTGTCTAGTAATCACCAAATGGACACACATTTGATATGAAAAACTGTCTTTTAAGGATAAACCTTAGTGAGGTTAGACGGTATCTGTGAAGATACTGTAAAATCCAATCATGCTTTGTATAATAGTAATTTACTTCATGTTTTCATAAAAAATTAGGCTATCTTACAATTACAGACTTGAAAAGTAATAAACAAAGTTAATTAATTTATTAATTAAGTAATTAAATGAGTCATTTTGTAAGAACATCTACCTGGGTTAACATTCTACATAGCTGAAAAATCTTAAAACCAAGTCTAGGCTCCACAGGAAGAATAGTTTTCATTAGTGTTTCCTCTCTTTCTTCTCTCTTTTAAGTATGTTAAAGAATAAGGATAAAGAATTTACTTTCCAAATTTAATTTTTAGTTTAAACAAATCAAAAGTGTAGATGGAAACCTTTCCTCTTACCTAGTTATGGTCTTTTTTATATGCTATATATATATGGAACTTTTTATACAGTTAACCATTTTTAAAAATTCCAAACCAGACAGATTTTTCCTGGCTATGGTCTTTGTTAAAAAGACATCCTGCAGTGGAAGGAAAATGGATAAAATTGCATTCCTACACCATTACCACCTTCCCTATGACACCAGGCTAAAAATCCCTTTGTATATTTTGACATCATTTTTCCTTTCTTTTGGGATTTTCCACCCACTGCAGTAGCTAGTTTATGCATCTAAACATCTGTGTTTTTCTTTCTTTTTTTCCCCCCAGTACTATATTGTAAATAAGCTATTTACTAAGCTAAATAGCTAAATGTTATGTTTCCAAATGATTATACAATACCTGAATGATAGCTCTGATTTAATTCTTTCTCTAAATGCGATGTTTGCAATCATTCCAAACTAACTGTCATCAGCCATTTGGAAAAAGCAGAGTCAATGTATACACTGCTGCTTTCCCACTCAGTACTCTAATTTCACCCATCTGCAGAGCTCGGAAGTTTGCACTCCTTAAATCTGAAGGCAAAAACTCACCCAAACCCACAACACACTGCATTGATACCAAGACAAACTGCATGACATACATCAGACAAGAGTGAACACTGGAATTATTAATACTTTGAGAATTGTTGACACAAGTTCAACCCTGATGGCAGGAAAACAAAAGAAAGGTAGAAACTTAAACAACAGTCTTTCTTTTATCTAACTTTCATTGTTAATATTTGATATTAGGCTCCATCTACTAAGCAACTTTCGCCTGTGTTTCCTTTTTCTTATCTTGGATTGTGAACTCCTGAATGCATTTGAAAACTGAGAAGTCATCTCTCAACAGAAGGAGAGAGGACAAGTCACTATCTGGAAGAAACAGCTGGCTTGGGCCCATACAAGAAAAGGCCTCGTATCAACACTACCCTCAAACACCGAGTGTACAAGCTCAGCCACAGCTTCACAATCCTCACCTGCCCTCTATGGTTTGTAAGGAGGTTTCACATTGCAGTAGACTGAGCTTTACAAGATGAGAATTTGCAAAAAAATTTGAATGACTGCAAACAGACTGTTGCCATTTGAAGCAGAAATGCATCGCCTGATACAGCTCAGTTTCTAAACAAATGCCTATTGTCATATGACAATACAAATGACATTTTCAGGCAAGAAAAATTAGTGACAAAATTTGGCAGATTAATTTTTGATGGTGCATGGGCCACTGGAATGTATATTATTTCCTGTGAATAATGAAGAGCAGTTTTAAGAATCTAAGAAATAAAATAAGCTTTATAATTAATTTCAACCCTGAGTTTGGCTCACAGGGGGTATGCTGCAAACTCATGTGAACAACATTATTTGCCTCACTACAACTCCTTCCTACAGTAATTTGCACGTAGAAGGATCTATACGAGTCAGGTCATTTTTTCTTAATGAATATGAAAAGTTCAGCTTGCTTCCATTCATTTCCACTGCTAGTGAAACCTTTAGACTTTCTTTTGGTCTGTGTTCAGTATTATTTACCACTGGCATATCTGATTGCATCTGTGTGCTTTCTCTAGGTCATTTCTGAGTCTTCATGTGGTTACGACATTTTTCAGCATATGAGTCACTGCAAGAAGTACAGTGTGCGCACTGGAGTCAAACCGGGAAAGGACAGCTGCAGCTGATATGAGAGGAAGATAGCAACTCTCATGGCACTAAATGAACTAATATGGGGACTGTTCAGTTAATTACATCAAGATAAACAGAAAAAAGACAACATATGCGAAGATTAAGGCATTAGGCATGCTCATCAGCCACCATTCCACCTCTCTGAAAATAGGGTTACCATGGCTCTGTCTGGAATTTCCAAGGCTTTCTGGAAACTGGGGCCTGCCAGGAAGGCTCTACATATGCAAACAGGTTCAGTGTTTGAGTTGCACAGTCAGCATTGCCTGGAAATATCCAACTTACTCCAAGTTTAGGTAAGCTGAATTGCCATATGTCAGTATATGAATGACAAGAGCAGATACTCGGCAGCTATGGAAAAGTTGCTCTGACACAACCACGGTGCATTTCAGTAATTAAGTGAAAACTTCAAAATCATGTGAGGGAAAGGTCTTGGGAGACTCACATATACAATGACACTACTTGGGAAAAACAGTAATCCTGTGCGAAGGAAGTAGTGTTACAGAGAAGGATGTACAGAGCACTTTCCCCTTTTCAAACACACGTGATAATTCTGCAACACAAATCATTAGGGCGTAACTGTCTGGGTCAGTCAGAGGTGACAGCACACACAGCCTTCCTTGTCCATGCTGATTACCTGGTAGTGCTTTTTGTTCTCTCCAAGGCACAGCCTGAGAGGTTTTCTAATTACATCTCACCCTACTGACTGCTTCCAAGGCTGCGTAGACACTGTGAGATTGGCTCCCTCTACCACACTATCCACACTCCTTCAGCTCTCTCTAGGCAGAATCTGAACCCCCAAGGCTCCCATGCTTTCTTATGCCACAGCCCAGTCATCAATTATGTGGGGTCATTTTCTGTGCCGTACCTGAAGCGCGGTTCTCATGTTCTGTCAGACGGTTTGAGCTGGAAAAGCACATATTAAATAACACTTTGGGCTGCAAAGCTGCCACACAGGGCCCGGGATAGATCCAGAGGTTGAGTTATTTGGACATGAGTAGCAGCTGCAGAAGGTGTTATCCCTAAACAGTGTGAATACACGGCAGTTGCACCGCTTGGCCTTAGGCTCAGGGACTGCCCCCTGGCACCCTTTATTCAGCAGCATCCCTTGGGCAGATATGTGCACCTTCTTACACTTAGAGGTCACTTACACCAGCACACCCATTCTGAACAAAATATTGACCAGCTTATATCCGTAAGCTCTTTCTGATCCAAACATACGCCCCCTTTTACATTCTGGAAATTGCCTGAGATGTCCTGCAAATACTGTGCCAAAAGTACAATCCAGGCATCATTTTAGTGTCAAGAATAGCATCACTCTGGTGCTCATACCCTGACCCTGTGGAGCTTCCCCTGTAGCCTGTGGGGGTATTTGTAAGCCAGTGCAGGTGTTGTGCTAGGGAGAAGCCAGGAAATCCTGTGTGCTCTGTCTTCTAGAAAGCCAGCTGGTCGTTTCTATTCTAAGTGCAGGCAGATGTGGGTGTGCAAATTGAGTAAGATAAAAAATTTCATTGAGCATTTACCTCTGCCAGCAATAGGGTGTGTGAGATGCACTTGTCACAGCAAATTACAGTTTTAACTCGGTCAATCAACACAGACAATATTTGGAGACATTACAATTGAAAAACCATATGGAACGTGTTGATTTGTACTTGCATGTTTTTAATTTTTCCATTGAATGGAAAATAACTAATGTAATCTCTTCAGTAGAGTGCCACACAGATTTTACCACGTGACTAGACCAAACCTTTTTGGAGTCAAGGATATTTTTCAAAGCACAACAGAAAATAAGTGTAATCTACCACTGAAAATTGAATATGCAGATTCTGAATACTGAAAAATCAATTTAAGCCATATTAGCCAAATGCAACAGAGAAAGCCAAGAATATTAAAAGGTCAATATCCTGTTTCAGTGTTTGCAAGCATCCCAGCATATTTTAAAGGCATTTGAACTGTAACACTATTAAGAAATTAAGCAGTTTTAAAATTTGAGACAGAGGCATAGGGCAAAAAAGGGGCCATAGAAAAATATGTATTATGTATTATGTGGTATTTTGCAAGAAAATAATTAAAATTTTGTAAATCAACTAAACTCACTATATAAAACTTATAAAAAACTTCACCTGAATTATATTTGTGTTAGAAAAATATAGAATCTCTCTTCATCAAGGTACCACATATGTATAACTCGTCATTGCAATAATAATGTGAACTTTCAACCTCTAACTGTTATTAACACTGCTGTTATGATGATTTACTTATGTAATTTCACTTTGGGCCATCCAGCTGACAGTGATTTCCATATGATCTATACCTAACAATTTTCATTATTACTTATACAATTGAAGTTTTTATATATTCTTCCCTATATTTTTCATGGAACGACTGCTACAAGTTTATGTCATTGTATCTCTTAAAAAAAAATTTGTCCTGATCTTGGTACAGTTCTGCAATGAGTGATTTCTGAGGCAGATATAATCACAGTGCAACAATTTAGATTTAAGTTTTCTTGTTTAATAGTGGATTAAGTACAGGTAGTATTAGCCTAGATGATAATAATTAATTACTCAGGATATGGATAATGTGAGAGATTTAGAAAGTGTCCTGGATACTATTATTCACGGACAGTGTTTTATAAATAAATGCACATGGGTATTCGTTACAGAAAGGTATTTGACGACACGCGTTTGCCATGTGAATTTTAGTTCTCAATTAGCTTGCTTTTGAGCATGCCATTCCACCGTAAAAAGCCTTTGGAGGCAGAACTAATGCACAGTTTTGTCTTTTCTACCATAATTTTCCCTATTTCGTCATATTAAATGACCGGTTCTGTCATCCATATTCAGAACCAGAAATGTGCCAGTTCAAAATCGCACGACCTTTTGGAGTAATTTTTATGAAAAAACCCTCATTTGTCTGTAACTAAACACAGCAATAGATTAAAATCATTTCTGATTAGAAGTGAAAGCAACAAATCTGCTCTTTATTTTTGCTGTGAGGGACAGAGATCCATAAAAACGATCATCCCCATCTTTCTATACGCATATCCTTGACAGCTGGATAATGAGAGATCTGTCTTTAAAAGTTCATGTAGCAAGTAAACTAGAGAAAAATTACTGACAACTTTATTCTACACCACTTCTTGCAATGGGAACTTTTCTTCCCACAAAGGAAGGACAAGACTCGGCTGGAGGGATAGTTCTCTCACTCTTAACAGGAGTGAAACATTCAAAAACTCAGGTCCACTCCCTCCACACATGATGATGGAAACACCAATTACATGAATGGATAAATATAAAAAGAGAATCTCTATTATTTTCTAGAATCCCGATTTTCTGAATAAACACCAGTGGGGAAAGACTAAATGATGTTATACCTTTCCTATTTTACTGAGGAACAGCTGTGTTTTCCTGATTCCGTGCATGAATCAACAGTTATTTATTTCATATCCCCCCACCATTTGAATTCTTCAGAATTAATCTCTATTTTCTAAGGTATTTTTACTGTAACAGCATTGTGACATGTTCTCGTTTACTCTCCGGATAGGAGGCTCTTTACCTGTGGGGCCTGCTCTAGTCCAAATTTCCCTCTACCTGCAGCGGCTCATACCAGAATTCCAGATTTAGAGGATACAGGCCTTTTGAAAAGTGAATTTTCTGTTAATTAACTTCCCTGTCCCTAATTGAATTAGGTCTCATCCTAACAATAACAAAACCACTATTGTTAAAAGAATAACCTCTTAAGCAATCTCATCCGTGTTCATGAAGGGCAAGTCACTATTTTCCTACCACCATTACTAAGTTTCATCTATTTTTGAGAAGAAAACACATACAAGATTTTTTTAGTTGGTTGGGGGTTTGGAGTTTGGTGGTTTTTTCTTTGTTTGGGAATTTTTTTGGTTTGTTTTGGGCTTTTTCTCGCTTAGAATTGTACTGCTGCTTAAGTATTCTGTTCTAATTAGAAGGTATTTCTTCAGTATGTTTGCATGAATTACAGTGTGTTCCAGACACTGTTTTCTATGTCTTGAAATAACTGCCAACAGATTGCAAAACTGCAATGAAATGAATTAAGAAACTGAAGAATACTTTAAAAGACATGTATTTTTGCAGGAGGGCAGTGCCATCAACCAATCTTTATCCTTTATATAAAAGGATATTAAGTTCTACGCTAAACCAGTTCAAAAGTTAGAAATATTTTATTAACACGTAACTATGCGATAGGGATATAAATTTACATTTTTTAGATTAAAAAAAATAATAATTTCGGGAGGCCCATGGCTTCTGAATAACACAGATGGGCATAGATGGCCGTAGAGGCAGCCCTGGTGCCGGATGAGTCACACAGAGAGCATCTGTGGGGGAGGCGGAACAGAAGCTTCACCCACCTGGCGTCGTCCCAGGCTGGGGAGAGCCCAGCTGGGCTGCGTCTGCTCGCGGCACCGGCGCAGGGAACAACACCCCCGTGGTGCCACACAGGCGTGTTCCCCCTGTGGCTTTTAGAGGCCACCAGAAGCATTTATAGAAGACAGCACCTACCAGTGGACCGTAAAATATCTAGCGCTGTCCAGGTATACCATCATTTGTCACCAAAGCGGGTTACTAATGCATAAAAAAAGCCATGCGTGAAACACCTCCCCCATCCCCAAGAAAAACAAGCAACAAAACCAAAACCCAGAAGGGAATCATAACAAATACCAGTTTTCAGAACTGTATTTTTTACTCTAGGGCTGAAGAGTAAATTATTATAACCACCTTCCTCTGAACTGAAATAAATTTTTTCCTTAGAAACAACATGATTTTGTCAAAAGAAGATGCAAAAGACTCTCAAATTAATTTGATTTATGATCCAAAAAATGAGGTAAACAGCAAATTCCTCTGAGTTCACAACTCTTCTCCCACGTGAAAATTTGTCTTAGATTGCCCCATCATTTATCAAACTATTGGGACAGTGCTGTAACTGTACCCACATGAACTACAAAGCTGGAGTCCTTCTCTAACACAGCTTGCTGTGTACCCTGGGCTTCTCACTTGTGAGAGAGGCTGTAACTGGGTTGCTCTCTTGTAAATCCAGTGTCATTCCACTCCTAGGGATTAACAAAACAAAGTAAAAAGATTATAAAACACTAAATTTGATTATACAGTGCCAACAGGAAGAGACCATCAATAGCAGAGATTACAGCTAACATTCAAATGTTTGGTTTCAGTGCTCTTGCTTGAATCTGATGGAACCAGTAAAGTGCTAAAGGACAGAAATGCTGAAGGTGTTCATCTCTCAGACATCTCAATGTCTGCTTCACAATCTTAGAAAGGTTTCCAAAAGTGGAAAGCGGCACATTTTGGAGCCTCTCCACATGTGTTTTTTTCCTGGATTATTACACAAGTGTGACCTGCTCTTGATTCTATTTAGACTAAAGTCTGAAGCGAACCCCCCCCGCAAACTCAAATAATACTGGGTTAACATACTGAAAAGTGGGCAGGTGAGAGGAAAAAAAGAGGAGACAAAGAATAGATAAAACCATAGATGTCAGTGAAGTGATAAGTGAAGAAAGAATCAAGGCCAGGCTGGAGGTTGTCCTGGGCAACCTGGTCTAGTGGAACATATCCCTGACCATGGCAGTGGGATTGGAAAAAAAAAGAAAGGGAAAAAAAGAAAAAGGAGAAAAGATAGCCAGGCATTTTTTTGCATTAGACATAGCACATAACAACATTTATTATGCAGTGACTTTCAAATGAGAGACATTCCGTCTTAGTTTTACAGTATAAAATGCTCTGATCACAATATTTTGAAAAACATCTTGCAAATATCTTCAAGATTTCTGTAAATTTAGTATCATCTTGTCTTAGGATAAACTTTTCTGGCTCTGATTCCATTGTACCAAAGAGGGGACATATTTTAGTAAGTAATTGAAATTGCTGTGCTTAAAGTTTATTTTAAGCTTTCTGATCTTTTCAGACTACTTGCTAACACCTGAGTGCTGTTGACATGCAAATGTTGAATAATAGTCCCACAAACATAGCAATATAAGCAGTTTCTGAAAATAAGTCGGTTTGTTTGTTTTCCCCCCTACCCTTTTGCTAATTTTCAGTGACACTCAGCCGTGAAAACAGCAGAAACCCAAATCTGTAGGTGACTCTCCAACGTGAATAGAGCATTGTCAACAGAGAATATTTTAGTCCACAGAGAAATGGGAAAACAGGAAAAATGTAGTCGAGCATACCACAGAGGGGGCATTCAGTATGTTGCATTGAATGGCATGATTTTAGAAACCTGGTTGTCTGTTTTTACTTGCAACTCAGAAGACCTTTCCCAGGTCTTCCTTAGGTCGGGTGGCACCATCCTGTTAACAAACTGGGCTTCACAGAACAGCCACAACTGCAAACTGAGATTCATTGAAACTGAGCTGCCCTTGTTTCATCAGGCTTAAGCTAACTAAAAGACCTTCTCTCAGATGTGATTTTAAACTACCTCATCTTCATTTCTCTAGTGATTATTTATTGGTTAATTTTACAGAGACACACTCTTTCAAAGTATTTCAGCCAACAGACAGCCCAGTGCCTTCAAGACATCTGTCAATTCAGGGCTGGAGTGCTAGAGCTTCTCTGCTCCCAAACTTCTTCTTGAATGTACTTTCCAGAGGACAAGACTGCAATATTTACACTGGCAACCAAAACGCCTTGCCACTCAAGGCAACACAAGAAAAAAGGGATAAAATCCAGTAAAGTTCCATTTGGATCTGACATGTCTGTGATTTTAATGCAGATTCTGGTTCTGGTTTTGCCACTTCATCTCTCTGAAATTGTATTGAGCATATAGTGCAAATGATTCACAGCTTAATAAGTGACAGTATAGTAAATAAAATTTTCTGTCTTCACCTTCAAAATATGTGCATTTCCATAAAAGCACTCCTCAACCAAATAAAGAACAGGGCTTTAATATTCATAAGACAAAAGCAGTCTGGGATCTTAGAAATGCATCTGTTGACTGAGGTTTTAAATTATATTAGATATTACTGTCTGGGAAACATTTCCACAAAGTAGAATAATCTTACAAGCCTTGCTTTAACACTTTTCATTTCAACGTAATAATCTAATCTGTAAACAGCTGTTATAAATTAGTGATGCTTTACATAAATGGAGGTAATTTAGAGAAGTCCACTGATCACAGGAAAAATATCTGTGATGAGCCTGATATTTCCTACTTTGAAAGAACAGCCATCATATTTTAAAAATGAGTGCTATTTGTATTTAAGTGTGACACAGTATTGATAGATGTAATAAATTTTATTTTTAAAGAAAAGGCTTTGATGAAAGAACAATGTTTCATACAAAATTTTACACATATAATTATGAGTTCTTGAGAATATTAATGCATGTTCTTTTTCTTTTATTTAGGCATAGGTCATCAAGATAACAGACTGAGGAAAAAGACCCGTCATGATTGAATAACTCATGTATTCTGTCTTCACCTAAGCGAAACTCAAAGAGGAATAAAAAGCACAGAACCAGGGAATATGCTGGTAAAACCAGGCTATATATGGCTGTCTGGCACCAAAACATGATCCAGTTTTCATGCATGGCTCCAACCCCTGCCTTAATAGAGATGAACCAAAATATCCAGTCAGTCAAACAATTGATACTGAGGTTTTAAAAACCAGAGCCAGATTCATCAGACCTATTTCTGTTTGAGGCACAGTAATTTTAATATGCTAATGAAATTAATTTACTGATGGAATGTAACTGACTTGACGTATTTCCTTTGCTACTGATATCTTGTCTGTGTGCCTGTTACTTCCACGGCATAGCCAGCAGGGAGTTCAAGGTAAACACATTACCACAGCAAATTGCCAAGACAAACTGAGAAAATAATTAGTATCAGGCAAAACACAGGCAATCCTAGACCCTGTACATTTAAAGAACAGCCTCCAGCTTTGTACAAATAATTTCAGGATTAAAGAAAATACTTGTTCCAATAGAAATAAAAAACACAACGAGCAATGAGGTTACGAGTCCCTGCAGAGTACTAGCACCTGCTCCCAGCTGCTGGAGTGCAAGAAACAGGAAAATTATGTTTATTTAAGTCACTATGAAGAGACTCAATTGTGGCTAAGCTTCTAAATATTATTCTAATGATTTAATAAGATTCTCTTCATCAGGCTGGCTTGTACAATCAGGAGTAATACATTCAGTTACTCTTCCTGCCTTTTGTGGAGGCGTTTAAAAACACTGAAGATACTGGAATTTAAAGAAACTGGTTTGGACAAGCTGCACTGAATATTGGAAGGGGTAGATGGTTGTCTGTGGTTGTCCTGGTCCCCCTTGAGCACAACAGCCCATCCCTGGGCCTATGCAGCCCTTTGTGAAGCCCTTGTTGCAGCTTAACTGAACGGCTGCACAGACACCAGCAACAACAGTTCTCCTGCTTTGAAAGAATAAATTTCACCTGTAGGCATTTTTCCTCCATTGGCTGTGAATGCTGATCAGGATTTCACCCGTTATGTTGAAGGGGCAAACAGTCATTTGCCAGTCTAGCAAATTCGTTCTGCTATATCCATTTGGCAGTCTTAAACATTTTTCCTTCCCATTTGCTACCAGATCATTACTTTTGGCA
Organism: Melanocharis versteri; assembly: GCA_013397845.1. NCBI lineage: Eukaryota > Metazoa > Chordata > Aves > Passeriformes > Melanocharitidae > Melanocharis > Melanocharis versteri. Next base: position 201,535 of record VZTG01001877.1, on the reverse strand, counting down.
CAATTTCCTCCTGAATTAATTCTTTCGGTAATTTCCAAAATATTGGCATATAAAAATCAGACGCTTTAAAGGAATAAATATGTGCATTTTTTGGCTCTTAATCTTTACAGAGATATTCATTTCCACTGTGATTCAGGACCAACAGCCAGCCTTCCTGGAATACAGATGACTGACTACAGGAATTTTCTTTAGTAGCTATCCAGTTCTTTTTATTAGACTGTGGATATTGCAACATAATTACTCCGTTCATAATCAGATTTGGTCTTCCACAACACATGACTTTCTCGAATTTGAGAGATGTCCATTTTCACCATCTGAGCATCTTGACATTCCCATTATGGTTCTAAGAGTTTTTAAAGAGTCTGTCTATTTAATTACCAAGTACTAAGTGGAAATCTTCATCTTGAAATGATCATATGAGCATTATGAATGGAAACCAAAGCATTCCTTCTTGTACAAAATCTTGCGTCCTTGCTAAAAGGGATATATTGCAAGTAATAAAATTTAAAAAAAGAATCCTGTGGGGAACATTCCTTCACATTGTAGAATGTTTTGCAAAGTTTCTTCTATTGGATTTTACAGTGTCAGTGCATAGTAGAGAAAACCATGTGAAACTGAAGTAAACACAAAACTAACTTGCCTAAAATACCAGCCTCCTAAAACCAAAGCTACAACCCAGCTTGCAATGAAGTACTCAAGCTAACAGTAACAACATTTTATACATCCTTGATGTTACAAATTTAACGATGATGAATCTCCTGGATAAAAAACTCGCTGTCCACTTAAATCGGGAAAAAATACCCTACAACTAAGGAAAATTCCGGCTCCAGCACCTGGTTTTTAATGGAGTTACAGAGGCTGGGCGTGTCAAAACCTTGGGGAAGTCCAGCCACACACCCGCCTTCCATACACCATGAGCTGTGTGGACGTGAGTTGGCATTACACAGTGATAAAGCCCAAAGAGAAGTGGTGGCCATCTGCCTTCCAGTTTGGTTCAGAGCACATACAGAAGCATGAGCAGCAATAGCAGCTGATGAAGGCTGCAGTCCTACACTGGCTGCAACTGCGCTCAACGATCCATCCCGATGCTCCTGCTTTCCTGCTGGTGCTGCAGCTTCCAAGCTGGCATTATCCTTTCCCTGTGCTCTCTCACACCTTCACCCATTTTCTTTTTACATGCCCTCTAAAACTCATTTCTGCATCAAAATCTGCCTCTGACTGGGTCTTGTCTGGTTTTCTAGGAGACAGAAGAGCTAGACCGAGAATGGGAAAAACTTCAGTGCACTGGTCATTCCCAGAGACAGGGGAAGCCACACCTATAGTTTGGAATCACAGACTTAGGGATGGAGACAAGGAATGGAAGGGTTCTGCAGAGATTGCCTGGTCCTGCCCATGGCATCCAGCCAGATATCTGTCCAACCTGTTCTCACAAAACTTCAATGAGGGAATCTCCGCAGTTTTCCTGCAAAAACATTTCCCCTGCTTTGCTCTGGTCTCCACAACCTTTTCCCAGTGTGTGTTATGAATCTCCTTTGCTCCAGTTTGTGCCTACCACATCAGATAGGTTCTAAAAGGTATTTGGAACAGGATCTCTTGCCTCTCCCCCTTCTCCCTCCAGAATCTTCTAGGCTTATACATTTATATGGTTTCTCAGTCTTCTCTTCCCTACAGTAGAGAATACCACTTTCTTCAAATTTTTACTCATGTTCAGGCTTCTTTTCATAACTCATAAGATGTGAGAGATCTTCTTGGGAGTCTCCATCTTGTTCTCCTACATTGCTTTAAAAGCAAAGCCTGAATGGGAATGCAGCATTCTTGCTGAGGCCCTGAAATGTCCCTCTGTTCTCACTAGCTTTGAGATAAACAATGCAAAAAAAGGTTTTGTAGGACTAAAAGTATGATAACACAGTCATTCCATGTCTTTTCCCCCCAGTTTTCTTCTACTAGAGATGTATTCTGGTTCATGATCTGTTACACCTGGGAATTGCCACTTATATATTACCAGTTTTAGATAAGATAATTATTTGGGTTTTGGAAGATAGACCACAAAGTTCGTGTTTTCTTATCTTCCCTGCAGAAATCCATAACTTTAACCAAGCAATATAATCAGAAGAGTTTCAAGGTAAAACAAGTACTACAAGACAACAATAAAATAGCTACTGGAAGGCCATTAAACACCCTGTTTTGGAGGATTGCTCCTTCTGGCAGTGTCTGCAGCAGGGTGCAGATTCTGGTGGATCCTCTGGCTGCTTTCTGTTACAGACAGATGATCAGAAATGCAGTGAAAGAATTTCTGCCCATAGGAAAATGCAGTTTCATCAAAAACTAAACATTATATGATGATTGATGCTTTTATTCTGATCATATCACAATATTGTTGTTGTTTAAGTAGAGGAAAAGATATGTCTGACAGCATAAGTATTTCAAGTTGACTATCAGTTAATATTTTTATTGTCTTAATTTTGAAAAAAACCCTACAGTGTACAATTTAATTCATTTGAAAAATGAACACAAGCAGCTTTTACCTGCCTGAAACTTCATTGTTCATCATCATCATCATCATCATCATGATTGCCATCATCATCATCTAATACATCAAATCATAACATCTAATACATCATCATCATCACATCAAATACTCCATGAGGCATGAATTTTAATGTTTGAAAAATTTTGTTTCACTGGAAAGCTTTACTATCTGTTCTAATTTAAGTGGACAAAATTACCTGCAGAATGGAAATTTGAGTTTCCAGCCACCTTGAGCACTGTGATTTCACAAGAAAGCAGGTCATTAGAAATTCTTTGTATTGCTTCTTGGATGTCTGGTGTCAGTTATGAGGCATGATATACATTTTTTCTCAATTACTGTGTATTATTAATTCAATGAATTTCTGAAATCCAACTTTTTGTCACGATGTCAAGAATATTTAATATCTTGACCATGTTTGTCACCATTAAAGAACAGAATAAGCCAAGTTAAGCCCGGACTGCCACACAGCCACACCCTCCCTCCATGTCAGCAGCAGCACTCAGCAGCTGCGTCTCAGACCAGGTTAAGGGGTTGATTTGATTCCTTTTTGTTGTTGTCGCGTTACTTTTCAGCAAGTTGAACCAACTGGGCAAGCTGACTGTGTAGCTGTGTGAGACTACATCTGGTGTTACTATTTGTGTGTTTACCATTGCTATCATACACATCCAGTCTTGCCTGCAAGCTCTTCCCCCCTGAAACAGCTGAGCCAACGCCCCAGAAATCAAATGTGTCCTGAATACCAGGGAAGCTAGTCAAGTTTTTTTTCTCATTTAATTTTGCAGTAAATTACTCTATGGAAATATAGCTATAAATACACTTTCCTTTTCAGCATAGCCTATCTTAATTAAATGCAGATAAAAAGTGAGTTATCAGAACTCCCTCATCTGCCACGGGAGGGTCTGTCATCCTGCTTCCTTTCCTATCAATGTGAGCATTTCTACATCATCATATATACAGTTGTCATGTATGCAGATATAAACAACTTCACATTAGGAGTCACAATTCACACTGTGAGGTTGTAGCAGGACTTCACCAGTCCCTTCTCCTTCTCAGATCAGAGCTACATTCAGTCTTGCTCTAAATCAGCCCAATATCATCTTATTTCCTGCTTCCCCTTCAGCTTTCTTCCTGATTGCTCATAATCATTTTATTGAAGATCTAATTTGTTCAAGTTACCTGAGGGCTGTGGGTGTGCTGTTCTACTCATCAGGATAGTTAAGCTGAAGGCAATGGGTCTACTCCTCTTCTTGGCTATAGGCACACGGCTGAAACAAGTCCAAGAGAGCTCAGCTCCTCTCAGGGCAAACACTTTATTACCCTAAATACCTTATATGAATGTTGCTTAGCAGTAATTGTGGAAAGGAATAGATGAGGTTTCTTCTTGTAGTCCAAAAATACCAAACTTTGCCCTAAAGCCATGGCAAGGCAGCGTAGTACTGAATGTCCCTGTGCCAGTACTGGGAACTGTTCTAACATCCATTTCTGACTATCCAACTTTTTTATGTAATGCAGCAGAGGAGCACAGATATTGCTTCTTTCCCTTGTAACCAGAGGGGAAATGATGGAACATTCATTATAGTAATTTATGTTAGTCAGGTACGCATTCAAACCAATAAAAAACCCTGCCAAATATTCCTCCAAAGCCAAAGTGTGTTCTTGAGCAGTGATAAAACATTTCACTAAACACACATATATATATTTTTTAAACAAAGGCTCTGTTAAAGAATCCAGGTATTTCATTTGATGTTATATAATGCCTGAGAGTTAAATATAATAATCTCTTGCTGTGTTAGTGTTTGTTATTCAGCCCCTATACCAAAGGTGGATGACTTGAGCGGATTTACATTGGACCAGAGCCCGACACAACACATTAGCTCAAATGTAAAGAACTTGTTTGGGTTTGGTGGGGGGAAATATTTATTGAAAACAGAGTTTTTTAAAGTTGGTTGTGATCAGTATAAATTAACGTTTAGATTGTTCGTAAGTTTTGCATTCTAAAAGAGAATCAATCAAACATTAGGAAGCTTATCCCAATTTTCTAAATTTTTAATTTTATCTCCAGGCTATTTTTAGTGCCTGCTGTTTCTCAAGACATTGCTATCATCAGAGAAGTATCATCACTCAAAAGGATTCAAAATAAAATCTTAAAATCAATTTGCCAGATTAAATATTTTTCTTTAAGAACTATATTCTACTTGGCCCTAAAAACTCTTAATCATTGAAAAGACACTTAAGAATATACTGAGGAAAATTCTAAGTGTTTACATCTTTCATTGTTTGATTTTTCTATAATTTACGGCACATAAAGTAAATTGTTAGCTGTTTTCTGATAGCTTTTCTCTGCTTTGGCAGTTCTCACTGTTCAGAATCAACAGAACATCTGTTAAAGTGACTCAATGTCTAAGGACAAAATCCATTCCAGCACGCAAGATCCAAGTAAACAAGCCCAACACAGGAGGGCTTCCCTATAACCCAGGGCAAGAAACATGTTTCTTCATTGCTTGGAATACAAATGACCCATGAATTCAACTGCTATGGAAAGAGTGTCTCGTCTCTAAGGTTTTCCTGTTTCCACCACCTCTGCCATAATTTCATGATATTTGCTGTCATAATCAACTGGGAATCACTGAGTGGAGCCTGTGCTTCAGGAGAGTCTCATCTGATACTTTTTGTCATGGAGAGACTTTACAAAATATCCAGAGACAGTTTTGCTATTGTAGTTTGACACACAGTAATTCACTTGCCACTTCTATCAATATTATTTGCTCATATTTACGTTCTTCATCTGTTTTATCACTGAAGTCCTCACTTGCATAGACAAACTCAGTGATGACTTGTGTGTGAAAGGCAAGGATAAGCTGGGGTCTTATGAACTGCTATCACCAAACTATAAATAACAAATATTATATGCTATTAAACTATAAATGCTATAAATAATAATTAATTTGAAATTCTGTCTGCACCTAGGTAGATATTTTGGTGTATTATGCTTTGTGCCCAGAGAATCTAACTCCTCATCACCTGTACAGGCACCTTCCCAATGCACCCCATTCTGCCTCATTTGATGTACAAGAAAAGCCTGAGAGAAAAGGCTGGGTTTGTTCAGACTAATCTAATTTCTGTCTTCAGCTACCTAATTGGTCATTGTCGAGGAGATTGATTCGAGCCTTCTCAGATGTGCATGAAGGAAAGATGGGAAATGGGCATAGGTCACAAACACCGGAAATTCCAAATAAATGTATTTGGCAAAAAACCCTCTTCATTGAGGGTGATTACATGCTGGAAAATATGATTTTCTAGTGATAATTGGTTGTATGTTTGTCATTAGTACATCCATTTTTTTAAAGAGAAATGATTCTTATAGACTTTATTAAGTGTGTCTTTACTCAGGAAGGAGAAGCCAAGTATTTTTCTAGTAACACAACTATAAACCAACAGAACCTACGATTGACACCTCTGTTTTTGAGCAAACAAGTTACAAACCTTCTTGATTACCTTGAGCTTCCTACAGGAATCTGGAAGATCTTCCTGCAGTGCATCCCAACCACAGTAAAATAACCAAGATAAAAATAAAAAATATCATTCAATAAAGGAGGAGAGGCCACTGAGAGCCAAAATGGGCTATTGTCTAACCAGGAAAGGATGCCATATCTTATAGCCATTAGCAGTTAGACAAAGGCTTTGTCATGCAACAGTTCCAGAGAATTTGTGAACTCTGGGCTGAACAGAACAAGCAAGGGCAAGGACTTCCACTAAAGGAGACATCTATGCGGCTGTGAATTCTTCTTTGGGTTATCCCTTCCCTTTCCACCAATGGAACATGAAGTGCTCAGGCTCAATTCTCCCATCTTCTTTCCTTTCAGGATTGATTTTAACCAAGCAGTAAAGACAGCAGTGTGATAAGATGAGTTGTGCAGTGACTAAAACTGCCATAATATGGATTACACGGTTGCCTTTGAATTTTGAATGAAAAATACATCTTTAAGAGACCTAAACTTTCACTGATATATAAGCAAACAACACATGTGTGTGTTTCTCTCAGTCCCTATTTCTGTTACTTACTGAAAACAGAATCTGAACTTTTGTTTCTAGACAGGTTATTTCTTTGAGATTGTTGCAAAAATGAGCTTCCAGATCTGCTTTCACAATAAAAGTTTCAACCAAAGACAAAAAAACTGCCTCAAAGAGCCTTACATATTTGGTAACTTCTCCTCCAGTTTTTCTTTTCTGGTAATAACTGCCAGCTGCAAAACTCAGAGTGCCTTTGGATAAGTGTACTAAGACACACTTGTTTTCTTCCAGAGAGCTCCTTTAAATTGTCCCTTAGGGGGCAACTACTTTAAAAACAACAACAACAAAAAAAGTACTTCTGACATCTAGCAGCTTCTAAATTTATAACTAGTTTAAAAGCTAAAATAATTATACTTGGTGTTGTCTTGACAGATGATGTACAATAACATCCTTCACTGCAAGATGGAACACATACTATGGAGAGGAATTTGAGCAGTTAAAAAACCATGTCTAAACTACTGTATCCAAAAATTATGCATTTCCTATTCCCCTTGGGTGCACGATTAGCTGTGAGCTCCGAAGACATGCCAGAAGTAGCAGAACATTACAAAAACAACAGTAACAGTAACAACTCCCAGACCCCAAATTCATCCGAATGGGTGGACCACAGACCCTGTCAATTACTCTTCTGTAACTTCTCCTTTATGAGCTTGGACTCAGAATAGCTAAGGACAAAAGCTGGTTTTGCTGCTCTCTTCTAGAGGCAAAGGAAACGTACCCCAGATTCATCCCAGGGAATTTCTCTACTGTTTTGAAACCATTGGTTATCCACTCCCGACAGAACCCATGCACCCTAACTTCTCTTTTCCTGGTTGGTGATGGGCAATGGGAATTAAATTCTTCTGTTCTCCCGGACCAGCGGATGCTGTTTCCCACGTTCCACATCATAATGTCAAGGCTGATCTCACAGTTCTAATACAACCACATACGGGTTTATGAAAAGCAAATACTAAATATGGAGAACTGCACCTCAAATCAGAGTGTTTTGGAATACGTGTTTTCTGATGATAATTGCAGAAAACCCCTTAAAATGTGATACGAAGAGTATATATTTACTGTTTTTCTATTAATATCTTGGGTTCTATTTTGGGAGTGATATGCAGATATCTGCACAATGCCTATGCTCCTCTTAAAGGTTTCCATGACATGTAGGAACTTATCTAGTGAGTTTTGTTGCTATAGTTTTTCACCCTGCTAAAGCACACCTTAAAGCAGAAATGTTTCTCTATACAAGAGCAGACATGGCACATAAACCTTTCTTCTCTACCGGGGACCCATTCGTGAGCAACAAAATTTTGCCACTCCCTGAAAATATGTTACATGATCTTCTGGAAAGGGTTGTGGGAGAATGAGGGACATATGTTCTGAAAATTAAGGGCACTTGAAGGAATTGTAGGGAATACTCTCTGCTCTGGAGAGAGAGAGAGAGAGTAGAAGGTGATCTTCTTGGATTGTAATTTGCTCCTATCCAGCATATTTGTAGAATGAACTCACATAATTTTGAACTCTATTCAGGCCATAAACGGTGGTGTCCCTGTTAGTAACCTCTCTACTGCTCTGGATTCTAGCAGGTCCCCCTCCCCACACAGATGACATGAATGTGCTCGGTCAGCTGGGAAGAGACCCTCACAGCTTAGACAGCTTCCAGTGTGATCAGCCACCTCCTTAAAGCATTGTGTGCCATACAATGCATACAGGAGAGATATGATCTATTTCATACGTTAAAGGATCTCTTATGCTTTTACCCAGCCCATTTTCTCTCCTTACACTCCTCCTAATTCTGCTGGTCTGGAGTCTCTCTCCCAGCTCACATACGTCTCAGGAACAACCCACTCGGTTCCAAAACATCCTGCTCTATTAGTAGTACAATCTGTTACCGTTGCCATGAATCAAGCAGAGATTTTCCACTATTCTCTGGTACTTGCTTAAAACAGCTGCATTGTTATCTCCTGATCAGAGGTATAAACTGAGCACAGCAGAAGACCAGGCATGAAAACCACTCTCAAGCCTTAATTTATGTAGAGTGGTCTGCAAGGTCATTGTTTCCTAGCCAAAATTCAATTCCCTGATAGAGAGTAATTTATTAGGCTATTCAAAAACATCGAAATTAGTGTTTTCAAAAAGTCAAAAGCGACGTCTAATGACTATTTTCTCAGCGTGAACATGACCAATATTGACTTATATTTTATAATATTTTATTTAAAACTCTATCATTTGCTCGATATGATGGGAAAATACAGGACAAGGAGATGGTAAAAAGATGTATCAATTGGAATACTTCATCCTTTATTGTGGTTGTTTGTTACAACTGTGTTAAGCCTGCTGGATTCTACAGATTCAGCCATGTGGAATATTGCCTGTGAGACACATAACAAGTGATTGCACTCATATATTCTTTGAAGGCTCTAGTTTGAAGTGAAGCAACTTCTTTTACCACCCTAAAATACCTCCTGTGCATCTTTATCCAAGTGCTCTTGAGGGATATCAGAAACATTGGAAGGTTTTAAAACCAGTGATATTCAGCACTCCCTTAACAAACCTTTGGTGAGGTAGAGAAAGGATGTGGATATCAAGTTTCTTCATATTGAGTCAGTGGATTGAATGCTCTAAAAGGCGATTTGGGGCAGTTAGGAGGTCAGATCTGCTTGACTCACCTGATGAAGCCCATTTGGCTCTGATATTCAGGAACTTAAGGAATCCCCAGCTTGGTCCTCCAAGTTAGACACTGTACACTCCCCTTGCTGACACTGTGTGAATCTTCATTACCTTCTGGCCCCTATGAGTACCAGTTTCATGCTGTTTCTTTGGCACCTCTTCCCACCAAGTGAGTGGAAAATTATTATTCAAAAATAAAATATATCTGCAATTTAGCTGGTGGGAGGCCACAAAAGAGGAAACTGATGACATAAAGAGCCGTGTTCCACGCCTGTAAATTTTTGTGAATATGGACATCAGGATATTTGCATAGCCCTTTCCCAGAACATTCTATAGGATGGAAACAGAAATGCTGACTTGCTAAACTTAGCAAAATGTAGTCTCATTTCAAAGCCAAAGCATTAAAAGTTAGAAGAAGGGTTTGGTTTCTCTTCACTCTACCTGACTGCTTATTCTGCTCTATTTAATAACAAACGTGAAAGTCCAGGGTATTGCAGCAGTTCTTTAACCATTTGATAGAAATGTACTTCAACAAAAATTTCGAACTTTACTATTGTCACATTATGCCAATTTCACCTTAGAGGATGCTGATATATTTTAATTAAGTCAGCATATTATGAAGGGGTTAGATCTTTAAAGAATAATTTCATTATATTTGCATTTACTGGCAGTCAATATTATCAGAGGTTAGAAAAATTTTATTGAGGTTTTTACTCAAGTTTTCTGAGGGTGAAAAAGAACATGATCCCTTCTCCAAGTACACAGCGTAAATTCCACTTTGTTTCAGGCTCTAATCCTGTGAGAAAAAGTTAGATTCAAAACATTTAATACTGGATTCATACATATGGGACACAGACAATGGATTGTATAAGGACAGCTGAACGCTTCTGCCAGCAAAATACGTTTATTTTGAAATAGTGCCGAGATATCATCTGCATTAGTTTTCTGTCAGCAGATAGCAAGGAGAGGACAGCTACATTTTGGCAGCAAAGCATGGATATTTAGAAATGAAACTTACATTTGTCTTGGTGCAATCAGGAAGCTCTCAGCATTTTGAATACGAGTACGCTTATAAAAAAGCCAAAACAGAAATGAAAACATATATGTCTAAGTTTAGAACCCTGATAATGCAATTTTGGCCTTTACTTAGCAGACAGCTTGCAGCAATTTTAGATAGTATCACCATTTACATTTCAGTTCCACCACTTAAAATAAGCGGCCAACGCCTTTTTGAGTTTCATGCTGTGATAAAAAAAAAACTCAACAAAACCCCAACCAAGTAACACCTCACTAATAAAATAAGCTATTCAAAATAACACTGCCAACGCAGAAAGATTTTCTTCCATTATGGCAATTTGTATTTCCAGATATAAAGCCAAGTTCTGCTATTTTTAATCTACTGTTAGGAAGCCATACTAGGAATTAAGCAAGCACCATGGCTCCACAAGCCGGATTTTTTATTTTAGTAGATCTCTCAAAGCAACACAGAATCTATTCCTCCAGCAGAAATGTCCTTTCAAAAAATGGCTCAAGAAAGGCTTCAACTGAGTGTCAGTCTCTTTGACAAACTCATAATGCCTCTTGTGAATGTCATAATATGCTACTTAATCGTGAAAGAAAAAAAAAATACTGAATATTGAACAAGAATTTTTTTGTCAAATAAATATTTTGAAGATGGTTAAAGTATCTTAGCAGGTAGCATTATAAATAAATGTGTCCAAAATTCCATGTCTTTTTTCTGCTTTTTAAGGAATGCTAATCTGTGGTAAGTGATGGGTCTCTAAGGACTTGTTGGAACTGAGCTATTTATCAACAGTCAGATGTGGGGAAACAACAACATACACTGAGCACGTGCTGCTCTGTACTAGTACAGTGAGTAGTGTACAAGAACAAAACACTTCTGACAGCAAGCCATCTTATTCTGGATATTCATGTATTTATGTGACATGATCTATCAATTCTTAAATAAACTTTCAATACTATATTTATGGAAATGCTTTTCTGAAAGGGTTTCTCTGGGTTCTGATTCATCTGTGTTTTTCAAAGTTGTAAATATCTGAACTGTAAAAATATGAACTGAAGTCTGAATTCATCAAAAGGATTTTAAAGATATGAAAGATATTTATCAGTTTTTAAAGATGCCATTATAATATCTCTTTATAAAACTAAATTAAATTTCACCACATTACCCAGCTTTCATTGGTTTGCACTTTTATTTATCAGATTAAGAATATTTTCCTAGATAGGCCTGGATTGGAGGAGATCAGAAACCACTAGACCATATTATGACTGTGAAATTTTGACTTCCATTGTATTTCATGCTGTGGGAGACCATTGTCTTAAAGCCAAAAATATTTCTTTGTAGTCAATGCAGTGACCTTGACAGAAGGGCAGAGATTTCAAACAGCCACGTTCCTGTAATTCTGTAATTCAGTATGGACAGCCAGAGGGGAAATTGTGCATGACTGTCTCACTGACCAGACTATTTGCTGTTTTGTCAACTACAGACCAAGAAATTTCAAAGGCTGGTTTAACAGTCACAGATGCTCAAGATATCACGGCCAGAGAGCTGCCTGGGTAGAGTGCATTCCACCACTGCTGTCTAAATCCATAATTTTTGCTCTTGACACTTCAGAAACCTGCAGGGGTTTTCTGTAGTAGTCCTATAACCCTCTAACCAATGGAAAGACCTGCCAAGGAAACAAATTTTTCAGGTCGCTCTGTTATCTGGGAAGGTAAATTCATATATGTTGAGTGAGGCACACTCAAGGTGGATACCAGTGCTTTTTCTGCAGCTGTAATTACTGCAAGCATACACCCACAAACTCTTTGTTCCATTTCTGAGAAATATCTATCTGATTCCAGTACTTACGTTCATTAACTTTCTTGGGCTGAAGGATTCAGGACACTTACGTGATCCCACTCTTGGTTAGTTTTGTGTCTTTAAACGAAACCTCTGTTTCTGTTCTTTCCTCTGCCTCCATTTAATACAAGAAAATGTGGGATAAGATTTATATGACACTTGTCTTTCTGAAATATGTTGGCTTTTGAAGCTTGGTCCTGATGATAGGAAAATTGAAGATTCAGAATGGTTTGGGTTGGAAGATACCAGTAAAGGTCCTCTAGTCCAACTCCCTGGCAATCACCCGGAACATCTTCAACCAGAGCAGGTTTCTCAGAGCCCAGTCCAGCCTGACCTTGAATGTTTTCAGTGACAAGGCATCCAGAACCTCTCTGCGTATCCTATTTTTGAGTGTGTTTCACCACTCTCATAGTAAAAGATATTGATTTCTAACATCTAGTTTGGATTTACACTATTTCAGCTTAAAACCATTAACCCTATTGCTACAAAACCTGTGAATGAATTTCGAAAATTCAGACATCCTTGAGGTCCTGAGAGTGAAACTATAGAATTACTTTATATGCAGCACCAGCATTCTTATTTGGCAAAGACTCAATGTTTAATAGAGTTTGATAGTTTGAATTATATAATCAAATTAAGTCTTGTCATGGGAAAATGCTAAACACAGAAAGAATTCGGTGGAAGTAGGCAATTATCGTGAAAAATTCATTCACCAGTAATCAGTTCCTGATTTGTGCTAGAAAAAAAATGAGCTATCACGCAAGCTTGAAGATAATGGCTTGCAATGCCCACATTTCTTCTACTCCATATGATCTTCTGCAACGATGAAAAAAAAAAATATTAAGACCCAGTCTTTGGCTCCTTAACCAACAGTTTTGATATTTTTATTTGGCATCTCTATTCTATGTAGGCTTTATTTTGGCTGTGCTGGACTTCGCAAAGTTGAAAAATATTTTCAATTTCTTGAAAAAAGAAAAAGCAAAACCAAAACAAATGAAAGTTTCTTGCCAGGTGGATTTTTCCCCCGAGTTCCCACAGCTCTAATTTTAAAACACAAAATGTTTCCTTGCAGAAATATTGGGGATTATTCAACTAAAACAATTAAAAAGGGATGAATGTTGCCCTGTACCACCATTCTCACCACTTTATAGAGGATTTTCCCCTGCCATTATCTATCTCCCTTCTGCAACAACTCTTTGGCTGCAGCATACTGTGACAAGGTTCAAATCCTCTGACTTCTCTCCTTCATTCTGTGCTTGGAAACTCACGAAAGTTTAGATTTTCCAAAACACACAGCAGATGTGAACCCCTGCTTTTCACCATGTAGGCTGTCCTGACTGTACAGGAGTCTGTCCCAGACCTATAGTCCTGTGCATAAACTTTTCTTATGGCAACGGTCCTTTGTGAAGCTGGAAATGATGGTCTAAAAGACTTATCTTGAGCCTAAAGAACATGCTAATCTGCTTCTAGACTCCAATACTAAAGAGTTTGTTTGTCTAAGCACCAAAGAGGTCAAAGTAAAACTTAGCTAATCCTTGCGGAAGTAACACCTAAAATCCTCTCTTCTCTAGAAAAAACCCACAAGTTGCTGGTGTTCATTAGAACAGCCACATCAAATGCACACTTTCCTATCAGCCACTCTGTGACTTCTCAAAAACTAAAGCAGATGAATATTTGTGTTCTGTTGCTGCAGCCTCACAAATCAGTGGCTTCTTCAAGCAAAACAGAAAACCGGCTTCCATTAAAGTGAATGCAAAGCTGGGCCATGGGAAAGTTTAACTTCCTGGAAAGTATACAAACTAAACTTTTCAAAGCCTATCAATTTTCAGTTAAAAATAAAATAAAATACATCTATAAGACAACCCTTCTGCCTCCCCCTGCCCCCCTCCAGCTCTTGCAATCTGTGAAGTACAGTAAGGGCAGTAGCTCCTCATTCCTGCTCCTGGGTTCTCTGGCAATCCCCAGACCTCCCAGCCACAGACCCCTTGTCTCCAGATATTGGCAGCCTCTGGAAGGCTGTCTGATCACTTCGCACGAGTCTGCCTAATACCACCTGTATTTTCACAATGTTCATGTGACCCTTCAGGCCTCTGTTAAAGCGTAGTGGTAGACTTCAGATTCGAATACTCGCAATGAGATGTTACCTGCCTCTGCTTTGGTGTATTCTGCACACAATTCCCAAATATCAGTGCTCCCTAAACACAACACCGGATAGAAAACCTGGAGTAGACAGGGTACTTTTAAACCAGAGGCCTGAAGACAGTTCCTTCCTCTCCATCTCTCCCTGGTGATGATACAAAGAGAGCTCCAGATCTGCTGAGAAAGAGCTGTGAGAACTGATCACAGTTTCTGTCTCTCTGCCCATTAAGGGCTGAAAACTCCCATTTCACTGTTAGAGAATCAAATGTTCTCTTTTTAGGTGAAAACTACAAGAAGATATAACTCTAAGCAGCATTATCTAAAAAAAATTTTGCAGATTTCCAGAGGTATTTCAGTATACCTCCACACTCAGGGGACTGATACATGTTGATATCCATGATGGCAGCTGATGTCATCTCAGCAATAAAGACAGGATAATTCCTATGTAGACTATTTACCTTTGAATATTGGGGCTTTAAATGCATTCGTTATTTTATTCCATTATCTGAAGTTGGAAGAGTACGACAATATGCTTTGACCGTCTGAAAATAATACTAACTTACTGAAGGACCTTCTAAAGCTGTACATATATATTTATATGAACAAGCATATATTTATGATATTCAAAAAAAGCCTCAATAGTTTCAAACAAAGTGCCACCCTTCTATCATAAAGCTGGAAAAAAACTGAAGGCTTTGAAATCTGACTGGGAGAAGTTAGAGTTACTTGAGATCGGTTAGGAGAGAATATCATAGTGGAGGTTACGTAGTTCAAGGCAATCTTGTATCTTAATACTAGAAAGAAAAGGTATAAAATCTGTTCGAGGCAAAGAGTTACTGGACACAGACCAAAGGGCTTTGAAAAAATTGTGGAGACTTAATCATTCTATGTTTTTTCAGCCACCCAGAAGGGTGGCTAACTGGTCAATTTTTAAAGGCTTAAACAAGGTCTTTATATAGATATGGGGTAGTCCGGCTACTTGAAGCTCCAGCTGTATCAGAAGGTGGCACATAATATGCAGAAGCTGTACGTTACCTTAGTCATGTTTCCAACACTGTTACAGGTAAGACTCACAAGCAAAACTTTCTTCAGTCCTTTGGATCTTTTTCACCACTCCAAAAAGAAATTCTAACCACCTTCATTCTTGCAAGAAGTGTATCTGGTCACTAAGACAGTAGATATTGTTTTCATCATTATTTTGATAATTGATTGCATTTTCAACTCAGATTCCTAAACCAAGGCACTAGCAAAGATATGCACCCTTGTCTCAGATAATGCAGACAGAGAGGGTAAAAATTTGGTATAGAACCTAAATATAAGCCTAATTTCTTGGTCAAAACAACAGGATGCTATGTTTAGCAGAAATGTTTATGCATCTTTATTAGCAGCTGAGCAGGCAGTTTGACTTACTACTGTACTGAAATACGTTACAAATCTGGCATGAAGGTCTATGAAGTTTGGAATTTGTGTAATTTTGATAAAAAGAGCTTACTGCTCCTGAATGTAAAGCAGTTTCAGAAAGATATGAGTAACTTGAAAATGTTCAAATAGCACAATGCAACATAATATATAATTCTGCAATTGGGTGTCTATGTTCTTTGTTGAGTATTTTTTTTACATCACATGGATACTGCACAAGGTCAAAGTTCTTTGAGACTGTACTGGCATTGGGTGGGGTAGAGTTAAATTTTTTCATGGTAGCAGTGCTTTGTATTTTTGCTGGAAACAGTGCCTATAACACAGGGATGGCTTTATTATCACTGAGCAGCACTTGCACAGAGTCAAGGCCTTTCCTGCTCCTCATCCCACCCCCCCAGCGAGGACGCTGAGGGTGCACAAGAAGCAGGGAGGGGACACAACCATGACAGCTGACCCCAACTACCCATACGGATATTCTGTCCATGGAGCATCATACTCAGCCTGCAGGACTGGGGGAAAGAAGCAGGAAGTGAGGGACATTGGGATGATGGCATTTGTCTACCCAAGTATCTCTTTTGTTGGAGTTGGAGTTCTGCTACCTTGGGGATGGCTTAAAACCCACCTTCCTGTAGGGAGTGGTGACTGAATCTGTGGTTTTGCTTCGTTCGCATGCGTGCCTTTTTGCTTTACCTATTAAACTGTCTTTATCTCAGCCCATGAATTAATTTTTTAGCTTTACCTTCCTGGCTCCTCCTCCAAGAGGGACAGAGTAAGCAACTGTAGGGGGCTGATTTGCCAGTTAAACCGTGACAAGAAATTTGGTTGATGCTGTGACAAAGATATGTGTGCAGTTTTGTCTATGTTTTTTGTCTGCTTTCTGGTAAAAGTGGCAGACAGAAGGTGACACTAGATCATCATGTGAAAACCACTGCAGTGCAGTGACTGGTCCAATACCGGAATTCTAACACCAGCAGCGGCTGCAAACACAGGGTTTCTATATGAAGCACACATGATATTTCTAGATAGTTCTATATTACCACTGTCCCATACAGTATAGGAAAGCAAGAATTCATTCCAAAAGTGGAGGGAAGGAAATAAGCCATACTGGGGTAAATCTGCTTTCGACAGGTTAGGGCTGTAAGACATTCCCCCCTCCCACTAACGGACGCTTTTGCCTCCCTGCATTCTGTAGGCTCTTTATCTGTCCCATTAGCACTCTGATGTTTCAGCTCTCCTCACCCTTCACATCTCATCAGTCTCAAGTCTCTCTCTAGTCTTCGCTAGCTTGCCACATGGAGAAATCTGCCTACTTCTGCACACAGGTTTGCATTCTCAGACCAGCTTGGTTTGGTCTGCTGCCTGTAGGGCTGTGCAGTCATCTAGACATCTAGATGTTTGACAGCTCAAATGCCCACCACGTGTGCACACAGCACCCCTCCAGTGCAAGTGCCATGAGGGTCAGCGAGGTCCATGTCAGTCATGCAACACGGATCTCACTTATCCACATATTAGTCACCTGTTCTGGGAGAGCAAATAGAATATTTTGTACTCTCATGGATTTATATCAACAAAACTGGCTAGAAGAGCTGATAAAAAGGCATGGAAAATTCCACATGAGTTTTTGTAGATATTTAATTTTTAGCTAATCTTTCAAAATGTAGTAAAAAGTCATCGCACAGGCACAGTATGTATAAACTTTTCATCCAACTCTGAACAGGTCCTAACAGGACTGATATTTGCCTTACACATGCAGGAAATATTTATTTTCTAAGTGTGTTTCTATCTACTTTGCCTATGGGGCAGAACTAAAAATAGATATCAAAGACAGCTTGTTAAGGCAAAATTGATCGCTTCAGCCTTACCACTGTGTGTTCACAAGCAGCAGAATTAACCCTGCTTTGCTCTTCTTTTCCCAACAGGAGCCTCTCAGTTACCTCTCCACTTCCATTCACTAGACAATTCTACATAAAACAGAATAACCTTTTGGAGAGACCTCATCCACAAGATCTTGATCTTTGAGGCGAAGCTTTGCAATTATATGAAGGAGCTGAAGAGACTGATTTATATATGACTATACATTACTTTCAACTAAAACCTTGATGCATAATTATGTCTGAAAACTAAGGTCACATCTTATCCATTGACAGCATCATTGTCTTAAAGTGATAGTGCAGATAAGAGAATCAGTCTAATTTTAACAAGAGACTAATGAGGAGTGGGGATATAAATGGGTCAGCACCAAACCCTGAATTCTTGCCATGAAATTCCTTGGTTCTGTCAAAGTATTGGTCAAAGAACATTTTGCAATAGAATGCAACTAGTTGAGATTACTTTAATAAAAACATTTTTCATTTGACCATGATTTCATCTCATGTCACTTCATCCTGTGGGATGAGGAAGAGGAAAGGCCTTTGCTCTTTGCGAGCACTTCCAGCACTAATGAAAATGTCACTGTATTATCAACACTGTTCCCAGGACAAACACAAAACACAGCCCCATACCACCTTCTAGGAAGAAAATTAACTCTATCCCAGCCAAAACCAGTAAATCAGCATTGGCACAGAATCAAAGCATGAAATGTTCTCATAGGTGTAAATGTACAGTTAGTGGTACTTCAAACCACCGTAATTTCCAACTTTCAAGAGCCCCACCTTTCAAGACCTCTGTTTTTAAGTGGATGATCTCCAAGTGCTTTCCCATTCAATAAAACATTCTTCAACAAAGAATGTAGTACAGCTTGAGGCAGCTTTCCATCACTTTTTGCTTGTAATTGTTCAAGAAATTATCATCTGGTAAACATTAAGCATCCACTTTTGCTCTTGAAATCAAACCAAATCATCTTGAAGACGTTTTCTTGGCTCAAGAAAGTTTGGACCATCAAGTGGGTTCTGGGTTAGAAGTGCAGACTGTAAAATGGTGTTTAATTTAACTGGGATTGTAAAGTCCAATGCCATTAACCAGTACAGATCACCAAGCATTTTTCTTGTATTGATTCTCTGGCAACGGAGCAACTCTATTACTCAGAATTGAACTAATCCTGTGTTTATTAGGTTTGTCTTCAGACTCAAGTGTATGCTAATAGTGAAACTTCAAGTCCTGCCTAACCAACCTAGTGATCTTTGACGGAGTGACTACATCAGCGGGCAAGGGAAGGACCACAAATGTAATTTATTCTGGATTTCTGTAAAGCTTTTGACATGGTCCCTCACGACATCCTTTTCTCTGAATTGGAGAGAGATGGATTCACTGAGTGGACTGTTGGATAAGAAAATGGTTGGACGGTCACATCCAGAGGTTAATTGTTAACAGCTGTCCTGAGGTACATCAATGACAAGTGGTGTCCCTCAGCGGTCTGTACTGGGACCAGTATTACTTAATATCTTCATTAATGACACAGACGAAGGAATTCGAGTGCACCCTCAGCAAATTTTCAGATGACACCACGCTGAGTGGTCCTGATGACACTCCTGAAGGATGGGATGCCATCCAGAGGGACCTGGACAAGCTCAAGAAGTGGGTCCATGGGAATCTGATGAGGTTTAACAAGGCCAAGTGCTGGTGCTACACCTGGGTAGGGACAGCCCCAGGTATCAGCACAGGCTGGGGATGAACAGATCAGAGCAGCCCTGAGAGAAGGACTTGGGGGTGCTGGTGGGTGAGAGGCTGGACATGAGCCAGCCATGAGCACTCACAGCCCAGAGAGCCAAACGTGTCCTGGGCTGCATCCAGAGCCCCGTGGGCAGCAGGGGAGGGAGGGGATTCTGCCTTTCTGCTCTGCTCTGCTCTGGTGAGACCCACCTGGAGCACTGCATCCAGAGCTGGGATCCCTGCACAGGAGGGACATGGACCTGTTGAAGCAGGTCCAGAGGAGGGATGAAGCACCTCTCCTACTGGGAAAGTCTGAGAGAATTGGGATTGTTTAGACTGGAAAATAGAAGGCTTCAGAGTGACTTAATTGTGGCCATCCAGTACCTGAAGGGAGCTTATAAGAAAGCTGAAGAAACACTATTTACAGAAGCATGTAGTGACAGGACAAGCGGGAATTTATTCAAATTAAAAGAGACTATTTTTAGATTAGAAATGAGGAAGAAATTCTTTACTGTGAGGGTGGTGAGGCGCTTGCACAGGTTGCTCACAGAAGGTGTGGGTGCCACATTCCTGGAATGTTCAGGCCAGGTGAAATGAGGTTTGGAACAATCTGGTCTAGCGAAAGGTGCCCCTGCCCACAGCAGGGGGGCTGGAACTAGATGATCTTTAAGGCACCCTTTGACCCAGGCTGTTCTATAATTCTAATTTCAATTTTAGAGAGACCTTATCTGGAACAAATGGAAAGGTATTGTGGAAACATACATGTACAGTTACTACCAGTGGTTGATTCGCTCATACTTTCCCCATAGTATGATTAGTGATAATAGAAGGAACATTCATTCTGGACAAATTGTCCAGGATTTTCTCTTATCCCTTTAGAGACTTAAAAAAGGAAAATCTGTTCTAAGACAGGTTCTAAAATGCTTGTATCACTACAAAAGTGCTTTTAAACATCCTTATATACACACACATGTATATGCCCAGTTATATATATACACGTATGTTCATAAGTACATCCTGAATAGACTTCCATGGTATCCACACATGTAGGAATGAATGACATATTAGAAAAACAAAGCATTTGTTCTTTGGCCATTTTCCATTGTAAGTACCATGCTATTGAAAGCAGAAGCAGCAGGAATTGTTTAAAAGATGCATGATATTCCACAGGTACTGTGGCCTCCAGCAAGATATCAATCAATTGCAGGATAATAAAAGGGCATGTGTCACAACTGGCAGTTTTTCATTTGAATGTCTTTGAAATAAGATCTGAAACTCTGCTACTGGTTTAGTGGTTGCAATTCCCAACTTGACAAGGCAGCCGAAATAATCCCTCAAAGAGCCGTGATTAGTACCTGCTCTCCACTTATCAACGTATTTTCAAGGTCACTTAAATATTTACAACTGTGCTTTTTTTATTTCTTGAAGTGAAAAATCAATCTCCAAAGATATCCCACACACATAGAGTGTTCTCTATGAGGGAAACAGACAGAGAGGAAATTAAATAAAAAAAGGTGAACTAAGAAAGGTTTCTATACTTGACACATTTTTTTGTCTGGGAGCATGTGAACTCTATTGCAAGTTTATTGTGTTTTTTTTTACTTTGCATGAATAGTCTTGTTTCAAAATTAAAAAATTCTTGGGGAGTACAAGTTTCCTCAAATTCCCCTATTTAGTACTTAGAAATAATTTTGGTTTTTTCAGCAGGACTATGTTTTTATGAAAGTAAACCTTAATAACTCTACATCAAATTTCCCTTACAATAGTTTTACTAACTATGCAGCTATCATGAAAGCTGCAAGTAGGAAGGTCACCAGAAAGGGTATTATCCTCACCACACAGAAAATGGTCAGGAGCTCTGTGGGCAGGCTCACTGAGGGATATACATGAAGAAGAAGAAAAGATATTGAAAGGCTCATTAAAAGAGGAAGGAGTCAGAAGTCCCTCCGAGCCCATATCAGTGTCCTATTACCAGCAGGCATCAAGGTTTTATTAATGTTACTCCTCTGTTGAAGTCAGATGCCTTGTGCTTCTCAGGGTGAAGTTTTTAGCTATTGCAACTGAATCTAATGGCTTTCAACCTCCAGAAGCAGAAAGCTCCTTTACTTACCACTTTATCCCCTAGTTCAAGCCAGTGCTCCTCGTCCTCCCCAGCACCCACCCTTGCTCTGCTCAGCCCCTGTGGTGATGCAGCTCAGCTCGCTAATGTGAGAGAAAGTTAATCCAACACAGAGGGTGAGGTCTTTGCTCCCAAGTTAGGCAGATAAATCAGCTTACAGAGTGGCAACCACATGCCAGAATCTGTGCAAACACAAGGATGGGGCTGCACAGAGGGAGTGAGGGGAATCGAAACAGGGGAGGCTTTTTCCTGCTGGCAACAGTGAGAGGTGAGGTTGGCCCAGCTAGTCAGCTAACACCTAATCACCCCAGGGCCTTTAACTCTGCAGTGCCCTATTGCTGTAAGGCCAGACCAAAGCATGTAAAAGTCATATATCACTTCAGCTACCATGACCTAAAAATCACACTCGAGGTTAAAAAATAAATATATTTTAAAATCATCTAGTCTTTTATTGGCCTTCTGAGAATGTGCTTTTCATTCTACCAGTTTTTGTTTGGGTTTGTTTTTTTTTTTTTTAACATCAGGAATGAGGTAATAGAAACACAAAACAAAACAAGAGAAAGCTTTTCACAAGCCTTGAGAAACCAGAGATTTTGTTGACTTTTCTTTTTTTTCTTTTTTTTAGGATGAAGTTAAGTATCATGAGACCAATGATAAAACTCATAGTTTGCAAGAATTCTCTTTCTGCCCTACATTGTTTTACATCAGATGAAGCAAGACAAATGTTTTGGGATTTTTTGGTGTTGGCCTTACCCAATTACATCAGGCTAAAGAAAGTTTTACCTCCTTCTATCATCATTTTTCCAAGACAGATGCTTCTGCAGAAAGAAGTTTAGTGGAACAGGAATAAAGGCTTGGTTTTTTCTCTTTATGGCTTTTCATTTTTCCTCTCTTCTGCACAGTCAATGTCATACAAGTCACATTATTGTACAAACACATATCAATATACTATTATGATGAGTATACAGTGGAATTGCTCCTGATTTATAGCAAACAAATGAAAATTAATTCTATATCTTTCAGGGGAAATCAAATACCAGTGCGTTTTCCTTTTTAGATAATCTCTTTGCATAGCATAACCTCCAGATGGTGAATGACTGTTTGCAAGGGTAAACTCATGTTAGGTATCAGCACTAGTTTTTAATTACATCTTTGAACACAGTGTATTGAAGTGGAGGAAATGACTTAAAGCTGAAAGTTATTTATTGGATGAAGCATTTAGAATGAGACTGCAGACAATTACAGGAATGTCTGCTGCTGTACTGAAGCACAGCATTGCTCCTGTAGCTCAGTGACAGAGAGATGGTCTGAGAAGAAATATACCAGCAGTTGTCTCTCACAGCACAGTTTTCTTCTCTCATTAGTAAGATATCAAGCACAATTGAAGTGTGCTATCTGTGACTTTTACATCAGTGAACCCTCGGTACTAGCAGTTAAGAAACTGTGCCACTGAACACAACTCATTTTGCATTTTAATTTGCTAAATATAAAGTGTATTTCAGAGCCAACAGTTTAATAACCTTGGAGTTTCTAGGCTAATTTTCATGTAGGCACTCAGACAGAGAGCACAATTGAAGTTCATGGTCTTTTTATTGCTTTCTGCACATGAAATCTAGTTTTTAAATTGTTAAATTTAATGTATTTGAATTTCTGTATTTGTAGTGACCTGATTACCTCTAGTTCACAAAATTTGAGGCTGATTCAATGTTTAGGTTAAGGAATGCAAAACAGGGATATGTGTAGCTGCAGACAGTAATATTGTGCTACCTTGTTCATACACTTGTTAAGGCTTTGCTTCAAAACTGGTAAACAATTCCTTCCACTCCTTTTTGGGAGGATATTTTAGATACAATGTCTAAAATCACACTTATTTCCTTGCCACATTAATTTACAGGCAGTTCACAAGTTGCATAATTTAAGATTAAAGGTGTTTTTTACCTGATTTCTTTTCATAACTAGTGAAGATGCATGAGAACATACACAAAACAAATTTCCATAGCATCAGGAAAAAAGCTTAAAGAACCAGAGGCAGCCCTTAAATATCAAAATGTACATTCAAAGAATCAATACACACAGCAAATACAGGGCATGAAGACAAGCTGTCAAAAATTCAGTCATGAATTTCATTCTATTTGCAGCAGTTTCAGGAAAGACTGAGCCAAACTAATCTCATTTAATAGTTGAACCTCTATAAATTAGCACAAAGATGAGCAAATTAAAGTTCTTAAAGAAGAATTCTTGAAGAATTTTCCTTCCCCTTGAGCAGCTCACACATTTGTTCCGCTGTGCAACCCAGGCAAGGTGCTTCATCCAACCCAGGGGAAAGGCCTTTGTGCTGATGGGACCGAGGCCAAGCTCTTCTCTTTCAGAATAGATTGGGAAAGAGAGGATTAGGAATTTGTTTGCCACGGTGAACTGGAAGCAGTATATCACTCCCTCCCTCAGCGGTGATGGAGGGGCTGCGCTGACCCTGCCATGCTCGCACGGAGCAGAGCTGATCCCATCACGCACTCCCAGGGCACTGAGCAGGCAAGCACAGCGGGGTCACCGCTCTCCTCCTTCCCCAGGGACACAGCTGTTGGCCCCTTCCTTTTCTTCTAACATCGGGCTTCTCTCTCTGCTGCCCAGGAAAGGGGAAATCCTTTCTTTCAGCATTTCGTAGGTATCCTGAGTTGAAAGGGACCCAAAAGACCATCAAAGTCCAAGCAACCCGGGCTCAAAGTCAAGGTGGACAGGATTTAATCACTTCATTTTTTCCCTCTTGGTAAGACATTGAAAGGAGCATTTGCTCCCAAAGCCCCTTCTTCAGGGAGTGTCAAGGGTTACAGGCTGTCTACTTTTTCATCATTGTGTGTTTGAGAGGAGGAGGCTGGATGACAAGCTGGGATGATAAGCAGGGATGTTCAGCCTTACATGGTGCTATAAAAGAAAAAAAGCAAAGAAAATCACACTAATGAAAAAAATAGTGACAATTTTCTGACTTTGTAGGGTTTTTTTTCATCAGTCCATCATACACTGATCCCATTTGCCGAGCTCTGCTGGTGTCCTTGCCTTTTAGTGACTATTTGCAGAGATAATAGAGATGGAATTTCCATGTTTTAAAAGATCATAAATTGGTTAATTGTAGAAGCTTCCATTTGAGCAAAGAAACTCCACTTTCCAAAGTGATTTTATAATACTTACCTATTTTAAACATCAATTTTAAGCTGCTGTTAAAATACATTAGAAAAATGAACATCAAAACAAAAAACCCAAATTAGGACCAAACCTTTCAATTTAATATGTTTTTTTTATTAGATATGTCCACTTTCTGCTACCTACAGGCTGGTGATAGTTCTGATGGGAAAAAAAAGACCACAGAGCAGCAGAAAATTCCGGTCAGCAGGGAAATGTGTTACAGCAAAGAAAGCACTTAACCATTTCCCCGTACTAGGGAGTAAGCAGGGTACCTTTCCCCATACTGGTACTTGTAGCCCTCCTCCTGCTCCTCCAAGTCAGGAAATTTGACACAAATCCTTCCCTTACTCTCTGGGAACTAGAGAGAACCCTTGAGCATCAGCCAACATTTCTGCCCGTCGGTGTAACGAATGTGATTGGAACTGACCCTAGAATATTGATCACTTTATTTCCACGTAATATATCTCTAACAGATTTCAGAATTACTTTCTCATAGATGTCACTGTATGTCTGTGTAACAATCCTATTTCATATCTCAGAGGATCATAAGACTATTGCCATACATTAAAATTTTGAAAGTTTTACCTGCCGCTGACTGCTTTTTGCCATGTGAATGTGATTCTAAGATTTATTTTAAAATCATAAAGGCTAACTTCCATCATCAAAACTAAATGCTGAGTTCCTGACATAAAAATACCCCCATGGCTCTGGAAACAAATACAGCATTAAGAAAATCCACATTTAACCTCAATGGACTAGTGAGTGTGGGACACACTGCTGGAGTGACTCACAGAATAAATATTCCTGAGGTAAATTTCATCACTCATTCCTTCTGGCAAGCTCCAGGTCACTTCTCTGTCTCAGTTTATCTGACTACACCATGGTGAAGACAGTTTGCAGCTCTGATGAAAAGTAATGAGGACAATTTCAATTGTCAGCAAGAGCATTTGGCACATCCTGGAGAAATCAAACTACACAGAACCCACTGCAGTGAACTCGCAGTCTAACTGAGGTACAAGCCCTGTCTACCCACATACAGAAAACACAGCAAACTTGAATACACCAGACACGATGCAGGAACCATTCAGTGGTATGTTTTTTGTTATGATACGTGCAAAAATTAGTTAAGGAAGCTGCATGGTACATGGCCCAGGATTATTAAAAATAGTTTTAAAAATACAGAAAAACCTGCTTCTTCCTATGCCCCACTAGGCATTTCCATTTTCCAGCTTCAGCCAGGTAGCTCTGCAATATGCTGGAGTGCCTGCAACCAGCCCTGTCAACAGATCTGTAGATTTCATGGCTGTAACAAGGTGAAAAGGGGATAGAATGCCGGTTTCTTCCATCCTACTCAGTTTTTACATAAAACTAAAATGTGGAATGTTTTTTGCCTGTGCAGATTAAACTAGAATAACTCTGAGAAAATTTCTTTCCCTGGTGTCTTATTTAAAAAAAAAATAAAGATGTTGCATGCATGCACTTCTAAGAAGACTTTGACCTTACTCCAGCATGTTTGGTATTGATATCAGAGTAAACTTTTGTGTGACAGATATAAATGTGGTTAATGAGATTTTAAAACATGTTTCTAAGTAATTCATTTAATTACATTACAGTGGGTTAAAGTGACCTTTAAAGGCCACTCCCAAGAGATCCTGTACAATTACTCGGGAGCTATCTACCATTTTAAAAAGATATAACCTTACACAGAATAATAACAAGGAAAAATTGTCCTTGCTCCCCTGTTTGATGAACATCGCAGTAGGATTTCAGACTCTAGCAACCCCTATTGAAGGGAGAAAGCAAGGAGAGCGTTTTCTACAGGTTTCCATTAGTGGAGAGCAAAACGTTTGGTATCAATGTCTGCAGACAGATTTGGTGGGCTTTTCTCTCATTAACATTTAGAAACACCTTTACTCTCAGCCTTAGAATCTGAAATTTTAAAAATTACTGATTCGGCAGGCCCAACAGTTTGCTTTCTTAACTGTATTTAGTTTTGCTAATTAATTTGTGTTCAAGAGTGGAACCAAAGCCAAAGACTTGCTTTCATTGGAACCCTCAGCAACTTACAGGCATGACAGGGAACAGATCTGCTACAGTCCTGTTCTTTTCAAACATACTGGCATCCAGACTTGTGGAGATTACAATATGTTCCCTGTCACCCTGTATGACAGGATACAGGAGAAAACAGGAGAAATAGCAAGATCAGAAAGATAATTTTTTAGTTTGTCCTTTTGTATGGTTAGAAAGGTTCAAGGAGGTTGCCCCAAACACCAGACTAAGTATATCCTACTGAACAAGAGAGGACCAAGAAAAAAGTTAAAGTGCTGTATGGTCTGTCCTACTGGTTGTCATAGTAAGAGAATTTTGCCCCATGCCAATTAGGACTCCCCAGGAGAAAGCTCAGGAATGGTTTGGAGGGCATCATCCACAGGGGAACATTTCCAGTAGAGGGTACGGACAAGACTGGGACAGGTGTTTGTTCCCCCAAAACAGTCTCCCAGCATGGAGAGGGGTCCTGTGATGAATCAAGGGACATCAGGTTTTTCATTGATCTGCCTTGCCTTGGACTGCAGCAAAGGCACATAGCAGTCTGGGCTCCTTTGTCTCTGATGCCAACTAACTTAATTGAATACTGCATAACCTTTAGAAATAATCTACTTGAAACGATGAAGTTATTCATGGGGAATTATTTTTCTCCCCAGGGCATCTGTTTTACTAAATACAATTCGTGCCAATGCTTCAGCACTTCCTTTCTACCACTTTTCTACACATCTTTCACCAGCTGAACTCGAGACTTGCAGATTAATGGGCTGTGTACGTGTAGAACAGCGAATATGTCCGAGCACTTGAGCTACTGATTAGGTTATTTGTCTTTCTTCTCTTGATAGCAGATGGGCAGATTCCACCTTTTTATGGCAGCATCTCCCATCAGCCTTAGTGATATTTGGATCTTCCTACATCAGGACTGCATTTAATATGCAAAAATATATCATCTGTGTTTGATTATCTGTTGATGATCTGTTGACTCCAGCTGAATTCCCTTGCTGTGTTTATTCTTTCCATGTGTGTTTTCTGCATGTCCTTCTCTTAGCAATTTCATAAGCATGCACTACTGAACAATTTGTATAGGTCTTCATTATCCTAATTTACTGCAAATGGGGTATTTTAAGTGGCTAACAGAATCAAGCCTTTCATAGATGCTTCATGCAGCCTCATAGACTCCATTAAAAAGAGCAAGGATGGGCAAGCAGAAGAGTTTATGTCCTCTCAAAAATGCATGACAGCACACACAAAAAATTGAGACTATCAGGCCAAACAAACAGATAAGGAGAGGCTCCATCATTGTGGTTGTACTAAAAAAATAAATGTGACAGTATTTACCTTACCAGAGAGAAGATATTAAGCCTTCAGTAAAGTCAATGAAATAGATCATGCAATCATCCATCCACCAAAGGGAAAAGTTTGGTTTAAATAATTTCTTTTAGTCTAGATTTTTCCAGTCACTGGCCTTCGTGTGTGTTCTGGATCAGAGGTCCTGCATGTCTCTTCATCTCAACGTTCTCTGATCCTTTGCTCTTTTTGTAATTTGTACCTCTTACTTGGTGTTCCATGTGGCACCTGCAGTGAGTTACTTGTTGCTCCTCTGCCTGTGGTAAAAGGGAACTTTTTGGAGAAACAAGTCATGAGACTTTAAAAAAATACAATATTTACCCTTTAGTAATAATAAATTTCTGTGCATAATTACTGACAAGCCTTCTTATTCTTAAAATGGTTTTGTTCATAACCTGTGATGCCGTCTGACATAAAATGTTTCAGGAATGGTTCATACAACTTATACTTCATAAGGAACTCATACTTCAGAAAAGGATCAAAACTTTCTTATGGCTTATAATAAGCTAACCAATTTTAATCTAAAGCCAAAGAAAAAAAGAAAAAAAAAAGAAGAAAAAAAGAGTACTGAAAATACAGAAAGGAATTTGCTGCAAGCCATTTTTTAAATGGAAATGGTCGCGTATTTTGCAATAAGTGATACGATTTCTAGAAAAAAAAAAAATTCTGTAGTGCAAAAGCCTAGTTTACTTTGTGCTAGATGTAAATCAATTCTCCTGTCCTGGAAAACATTTCCATCCTATATCTCCTGTGCCATTTTTCCTTGTGCATGGTGAAAAGAAGACCTTTGGGAGATTTTCATGGTCATGCCAGGAAGTGCGTCCAGCCAAATGAAGCAACAGATCTCTTGGACAATAACCTAGCCATGAGTGCCCTCATCTGGCACTCAAAGAATGAAGGAATGGCTTTGCCTTTATCCCATATGCCAGATTTCTGAAGGACCACACAAAGAAGGCCGCAGCAAGTCAGCTATGCCTACCAGAGCTGTTCATTAACTACTCACTAAGAGACAGAATGTTTCAATACGCCAAAAGTCAATTTTCCTGCGACACTGGGTAACCAGATCTCTGTATTAAAAATACTTGATAATCCAAATGCAGAAAAGAACAACAAAAAAATGCTCTTACAGTCTCATAGTTCCTAGAAATATCATGTCTAGTTTCCATGTCTAATTTCCATGCCAGACAAAAAAGCAGATTGAACTTCTATCACTGGTAACCTAAATTAATATTTCAAGTGCTACCTAGCAATGGGTACCAGGCACACAACTTTTGGCCAGAGATGCCGCCAGAGATCTGAGAGCTTTCAGAGATGTTTAAGCACCATTTTGATGCCTTGTCATCCTCCGAAAACCAACAGAAATTTATCAGCAAATTCTCAAGGGACTCAGCTTAGCTAGAATTCCTACTCCCAGCAGTAGAGAGCTAAGAAGGCAGTCTCCCTTTCCAAAACAGAAAAATGGAAATTTCATTGGCATTTACAGGGCAAACGGAATTTTGCTTTCTTTTCAAGAACTGCACTAAAGACTATTCTCACTGGGCTAACCAAGCTTCTCTCTTAAACTAGCTTTACTCTGACGTCACACTCTTGGCTATCAAGTGGACATTTTTGCTTTAGGACTGATATAATGCGAATATCTGGCATCGCCAGACTGTTAAGTAAAGCTGGGAATAGATTTAAAACCAGAGATTATAAATTTTACAGAGTAGATGTGCACAATCCATCCCTCTTCCTTTACTTCTCCATGCACATTCTGAAAGCTTTCATCTGCTCAAAGGAGGTGATTTTCAGAAGAGGACTTGCATGGCTTCTCAGCATAAATTCTCAAACAGGAAAAGACATACCACCAAAAACACCACATTGTACCATATTTGATAATTATGTATCTGCTAGGATAAACAGAATAAACAGTCCCGAAATACTGCCCATCACACAATCTACTCTGTCAAAAATACGTCTGAGCTTCTGACAAAAATCACTAACAAGACTCTCAGTCAGCTATTAACATCTTCTCCAGATCAATCTCTAACTGGGTTTTATGCCTGGACATGGGGCTATAGCAACATTTACTGATGTATTTCAGAATTTCTTACCTATGCAGGTCACACCATAAAATTAAATCATAAACACCATTCCTGGAGGAAAATCTTGTGAGAGAAAATGTGGTTCCCTAGATCACCACACAACTTTAACCTTCCTCATTGTCACAGTATGAATTACATGAGTGTTAATATTGGCCCTGATATGCTTCTTAATTTTCCTTTTAGAGTCAATACAGAGTGTGGAAAGTGCAAAAAGTATCGCCTCAAAGAAAGCCTCACCAGTATCAAAAAAGACCCAGAGAGGACTCTCTCTTGGGCCTAGATAGAGATATACAGCCTGCTTGACTTCTAAGATTTCATACTGCTGATGATTTAAAATACCTTTTGTTTGCCTAGAAACTACCTAAAAAATTAAAACAAACAAACAAACAAAACCCTGCCCAAAACCTGTCTGATTGTATTTGCTACATGCTAAGCTACTGAGAGAGCTGAGAGTAAGTGACTAGATACAGCAAAATTGGAAACCTGCAAGGAGTAGAAACTCAAAACCACCTTCTAATACCCCATAGAAAGGCAGGAAGGGAAAACATGAGATCTTCCTTGGTTTGTGTGCAGGGGCTTTTTCTCCTGGGCAGGCATGATCTGGCATCACACCAGTGTAAGCGTCTGCTTTTAAAATGTCAATTTTTGTACCTTCAAAAAACCCCACTTTTACAAAACCATGAGGGTGATCCCTGTGTCACCGAAAAATGCAGATGTCTCCAGGCAGGCTTAGGCAGAATGATAGCATTGAATGACACTTAGAACAAGCTGCTGAACCTGTGACAGGGCAGTAAAGGGTCCACCCAGGAGCAAACACAAGACCTGTGTCAAAATGTGCTGCAGCTGACACACTCCTCTCCATCTCTCATCTGGCCTAGTCAGCTCAGCAGTGGTGTCGTACTCCGTCTCCAAAATGCTTCCCGTTTCCAGCTTGGGCTATTTCCACTACCTCATATATCTCTGCTGAGTTATGGAGAGGCCCTTCATGCTGTTCCAGTGGGGAAAGCAAACTGAGAAGACAGGGAATTATCCCATGAGCAACCAAGGGTCAAATTCTTCCTAAACTGTTTACAGTCAGCTAACATCAGGGATATATCTGTCACTCTTTCCATACAAGTTGTTTTTTATAATGTTGCTGACAAGCACGTCTAGCTGCTACATAATGAACGGTCTTTTCCATCATTAAAAAGAAAATCTGAAAAACACAGCAAAGTTCCTTTCTGGATATGTTGTTACACAAGCACACAGCTTGTGTTTCAAAAGTGAAGTGATAACCTAGATTACTCCCTATATGCTTTTTAAAGTCACATGTTTATCAGGATAAGACTGCTTGAAGTAAAAAATTTGCAATATTTTGAAAAGCGCAGAGTGTGCCCATGAGGTGGGTAATTTTTTATGCACTAGTTTGCCAAGGCACAGGCTGCAGTTACCAGAGAACACAAAACAAACTCCAAACAGAAAAGCACATCTAGTTAGCAAAATGCATTATTAATAGGAACAGCACTGGAATAGCAGGCAAAACCATGTGTAATGGAGGCTGTCACTTGGGAAGTCATAGCAGTTCCCACCAGAGAGCTCTTCTGTTTTGAAGTATTATACCAGGACAGCAGTCAAATGCAGTTTTGTAAAGAAATGGGATGATCTAATACTAGAATATTAGTTGTTTGCATTGCAGGGTATGCGTAACCAGACAAATGGAGACAGATGCAAGTTTATTTTCCTGTGTTCTAAATTGGATAGCTGCGCTCCAGGTCTCTTCTTCTCTTCCAGCTCTGGTCCAAATGATGTACAGCCACATTACCAACAATCCTTCCCCAAGTAATATAACCCACTTGTTTGCACATTGCTTCAAAAATCATTGCTTATTGTAGGGAGGTAGATTTTCTGAGGCACATCTTCACTCATCTGGATTTAAAGCATTACTTTCAAGCGTTCCTCTTGCTTGGTATACATGCTCTGGATAGTTGTGCCTTTGACTAGGAGAAATTATGGTTATCTTTTGCATTCACATCTTTGAAGTCCTCAGTATAGTCAATGCAAACCAGATCCTTCTGAAAACATGGTAATCTATTGCAGATTTGTTTTTGTTTCTTTCCTTGAATCTATTCATGTTCCATGTCGATCATGGTCAGTAAAGATATTGCTCCATAACTTGCTGCTCTAGCCCACCACTATTCACCTGAAGCAAATTCACTGTATTGCTTCAATGATAAGGTTATCAGTGAGAGTAGGAACATGGCTGCAAACAGACTTGCCGGGGAACATCTCTGATCTGTAGTGGAATTTTTTTCTCTCCAAAACTGTGCCACTGTTTCTATCTTTCTGACTTTCCTGGTTGGCATTATTCAGTGCTGATTTTCCAGCAGTTCCACCAGACTATCCTGTCTTTTGTGCCTTTTCAGGGTTGATGTACAATTTTTCAGTTATTTCAAATGCTTTCCTTTCTCCTTTCATCTCCCTGAAATAGGAAACCTTTTGTTTTGACTAAATGCAACCTTCTAGTCCAAAATTATATGCACGTCTTTTTCTTAACTGTAGCATTTCCAAAGACATGGGGTATTAGCACTTCGTTTTCTTCACTGTGCGTTCTGCTGTCCTTCAACATTCCTCCATCTCATGACAAATCCTCTTTTACTCAATCTTCTCCTTCCTGTATCTACTGCCATTAGTGAAGCTTATAGAAGCATTCTGCCTGCTTCCACCATTT
This sequence comes from Melanocharis versteri, assembly GCA_013397845.1. Lineage (NCBI taxonomy): Eukaryota > Metazoa > Chordata > Aves > Passeriformes > Melanocharitidae > Melanocharis > Melanocharis versteri. The sequence goes on along the minus strand of VZTG01001877.1, from coordinate 168,793 downwards.
CTTTCACAACTCTCGTTTTCTGTGCCAGACTCAGTGCAGGATGACTGGTTTCTGGGCAGCATTGTTCACTGACTCCTTAATTTTTTACTGTATGCCAGGAGTTTTCTCTGAAAGCAGGAACTCCTGGAGGAATTCTGGTTAACTGGAATAAAACAAGTGTGGAGTTACAGAACTGAACGGTAAAATACTCTGCGTGGAAGGAAAAAGATTGCAAACATATCCCCATTTATGACAATGTGGATATACATAACATGAACATTCCTCTTTCATTGATCAGAAGGAAGGATTTTAGGATTAGAAGGAAAATAAGCATGAACAGACTTTCTTGTCAGCATCACTACATAGGCACGGTGTGAACTATTTGCTTTCTTCTTTCTATTATTTTGGACTATCTATCGGAGTTGAGTGCATGCTTAATTTTTAGCTCATGTTCTGAATAACCTCACAATACAGATGAGAGATGATTTCCCAGCCATCCCACATTCCTAGCGAAATACTCCATGTAACGGAAGTCGCGGACCCTCTCTGTGGAACAACTAAATCACCCTCTGTCTGTACAATCATGATTCACCTTTCCGTGCATTTCCTCAGCGCGCAAGTATTCCGGTCCCCAGGCTGAGCGCGGGCAGCAGGCAGAGCTCGCTCCGGTTCTCGCGTAAAAGGAAGAGCCTGGGACAGCTCGTGAGTGACTGCGGAGTGGAGTCACCGCTGGGAACCTGCGCTGCGAAGAAGGGGACTCACCGTGGTGTGGTCAGGGGCTTGGCAAGCCTTCCCACCAAGACTGTTACTCTTCCTGACTACTAGAGCAAATCTTTGGGGCTCTGTCACTGAGGCTGTTTGAGCAATTAATATACGAGCAGATACATTTTGTATTGGAAACTGGACCCGTTCCAAGCCCATCTTTGTAAACCAGGGGTTAAAAAGGTGTGCCGAAGGTACACCTAAACACCTCGTGGGTGCCAGATGCAGATTAGATAGAGCACATGATGGTTTTTTCCTCACAGTTACATAGCAGGACTTCAAACACATCTCTCTTAAATATTTTTCATAAAGCACAATGTAATGCCTTGCCCAGAGACAATGAATATGCAGCTTAAATCATTAACAGCAAAACCCACATTGTGGATTGTGGCTGGAAGGTGATAAGGGTTGTCTCAGTTTTTAAATTTACCAAGATAAATATATCACAGTGAGGAAATCCACATGTTGTTTACACTGTATAAAACACATATCTTTGGCTGAGAAGGACAACAGAAAAGATATGGTTGTCAAGAAAAACCTGTTCAAAATGGGAAGACTGGTACGATGTTTTCATTGTTTTAAATTTTTTGTATCTATCATATCAGGTATCCATATATCCAGCATCTGTGCTTTCAAAGCAAGGCAACATGGCACTATTAAAAAAAAAAAATAGAAATTTTCACTTTTATGGCCATGATTTTATACTCAGAGGAATTCAAATAAGACCACTAATGAAAATCTTTCCTCTTTTTAAGCATGCTTTGTTTAATTGAACTCACTGGCATTAAGTCCTCTTTTGTAAAGGAATATTATTCATATAGGCACAATATCATCACTGTAAAAAGCAATTGTAGTCACAAATCTGTGTTTCTTCTACTTTCTGTTGATGCGTCACCCTAAATCAAGTAGACATAAAGCATGATGGCTTTTCTCCCTCAAAATAAATTGGCTCAATACAGCAAATTGTCTACATAGACAGACTATAAGACGTCTAGGTTGAACAAGCCCTTGTGAAGTTAAAAAGTGCACAGCTCTGCCGCTGGGGCAGGATTACCCTGTGTGTTGATGCAGGCTGGGAAGTATCGACCCCGCTCAAAACAAGACGGGGACTGAGAAAAGCCTTAACCTGACTGCGACTTTTCTATAGAAAATAAGTAAAATAAAATATAAAATAAAATAAAATAAAATAAAATAAAATAAAATAAAATAAAATAAAATAAAAAAATAAAATAAAATACTTGCTGGCTGTGTCACATCACTGGGGTCTCCGTACTTTTTGTGCAGATGACAGAAAGAACAATAAGTGCCTACACAAAGGTTTCCTCACACTTTCACCTCTCACAGTAATTATATGGAATGTCTTTATTTTATAGGGTCCTTCTGCTTAGGGTTAATGAGGTTTTAATACCAATCTCTATGACAGAAAGACTGAACCAAGTGGTTTTCCCTCCCTTATTGAGACTAATAAGAGATACCATGTCACATTGTCAGCTTTGCCAGGGCTCTCAAACTTCCTTCTGTTAAATGTACTAAATTCAACTTCTTTCTCTGATTTGTCCTTTTCTTCCACACAAATTTTAATATTCTAATCTCATACTATTAAAAATGGCAATACTTAGCAAATATTTCATCTTTAGTAAGCAATTCTGACTCTATAAAAATTTTTGTCTTGGCCAAACACCTAGCTTGACTGATAATATCTTTGTATTTGACATGTTTTTCTATTAGCCTGAAGTTTTTCTGTTAGTCTGAAGTATTTCTATCATGACAAAAAATAAAGCAAAATTCCATTACTGCAACCCAAATTGTGAGCTCCTTTCTTGTTACCTGACTATGAGCGTAATTAAGAACAAGTTCACAAAAATCCTTGGGAATTTAAAAGTAATATTTATTTAAATGATAGAGTGTAAGTTATTGCATAAGCTATTTTTAATGTACAGCACTGCATTTTATCTGTGCTTGCATTTTATCTCTGGATGATATGAACGTAACAGTATGGCAGAAGGTCAGGTTCATGTGATTATACTATTTACTTATTACTGTTGATACTCAGTAATACAGATGGTAGAAAGGATCAACTTTTATTGCTTTGCAAAACTGCAAAAAATAAAATGGAGTTGCAACTCTCTTACAGTATGCATTTATTTTTGTCCTTGCTTTTGTTGTCCCAATTCAGTTCCTTGAGAGGAACTGTTGTCCCTAATGCGTTCCTTGAGAGAAATATGCTTAAATAGTACTTTCTTACTCTTTAAATAAGAGGGGGTATCAATCCTTGCTATGCATTTGAGACAATGTCTGTTGAGAGTTTATGATCTCCAGTGTGTAACAGAATTAAATGGTGTCTTGTCTTTCCATTTCTACTTTCTAACCAAGATGAACTTGAAAAAGTAATGCTGTACATACAGTCTGTGTCCAGTAAGCCTACAGCTAGAAATACAGTAAGAACTACAGTGAGAGCCACAGTTACAACTACAAATCCAGGAACAAGGCAGTAAAATGGATCACCAATTTACATCCATGCACAGATCTCTCTTTGATCTTCAGGGCACTTTGGTAATATTGCCTGTCCTACACCAAAATACTGACTTACTGCATTGGTCCCAGGCTACAGTCCAAGAGTTGAGCTACGACACACCATGAATGACAGATCAGGTATGTAGAGTTAGAAGCTACCTTAACTTTTTTTCCCCATAAAATGTCTTGAAATTTATTCCACTTCACATATCTGAATTTGGCCATCGCTCTTACACTTACAGACACTGATAACTCTTGCACTTATTGGCATGTGGGCTTGAGCCCTGGTCTGATGAGTTTAAGGAATATTACCCACACAGCTTTCTGGGGTTTGAATTGGTTGGCATGACATATTTTTTCACCTTGGGTATAGCTTGGCATAACCCCCCAAATGGCATTTTAACAGAGTCCATGTCCGCATGATGGGATGTCTTAAGAGGGGTCTCCTCTAATGCAGTACCTTCAACAACCAATCCAAATACTGAAGTCAAAGCTGTTTGTGCAATATGGCCACTGGCTCATGAAAGAGCTTCTGTTCAGTGGTGGCCCATTTGGCATATCCATACATGCTTTGGCATTTACCCAGTCTCCAGCATCACAGCACAAACAATAATATTTCCACAGCAGGGAAACCAACTGTGGACCAGGCCAGGTACCTGCTAACTTCATCTTAGCAATCCTTCTCACACTGTAGAAACACTTTGCAGTGTGCTGGGCCCAGAAGCACCCAGAGAGACACAGGGTGGCTCAGCCACAGAGCTGGAGACAAACCCTCCTGTGGGAAGGTAGCAGCCAGTGGAGGAACTGTTTGGACACGCTGCTTCATACCAGCTACCAGAGAGCTCTGACATTCAAGATTCCCACTTTGATGTCAGTCTCAGGAGCTTGGAAGTGAGCCCAAAGGTAAGAGCTGAAAACAACACGCTATCCAGGCTTGCTGAACACGACAGCCAGTGAATTAATTCTTTTCTCTGCCAACATTGGTGAAACCATCTTCTCCTTCACAATGGTCCTCTTTTCTGAGTTAGTTCAGATTTTATAACTGCTATACAAGTATAATGTTTAAGCCTTTGTGTGTTTTCCTGAAATGACATTTATAGCTGGGAGTAGCTGCATAAACTTTGTTTACTTTCCACTCTAAAATAATGCATATGTTCTGCAACTGCTGCTCTTCCTTTAATGCTCCTTTGTCCACCTGAAAATAAGAAGATTGTCCAGAGACCTGTACCACGAGTAAGTTTACTCAGATCAAGCACGGGCAGCTCACTACAGTACATCAGCTCCTGGGTGCCACAAGGTAGGACTGGAAGCAGCAGCATTCCAAGAGAGGCATCTGGTAGAAGCAACAGCTTCTGAATCCCCAGAACAACGGCTGTTTCAAACTGCAGTTTGGCAAAAAGAAAAGTAGCATTGATACTATGACCACCTGGATTGTTTGCCACGCTGCCTCTCAGCTCCATGTAACTCCTAATCACATTTCACCTCTATGGTATGAAAGAAAAATATAATCCAGGAACTCCCTGAGACCCGGTGGCCCATGTATTGCCCTCATTGTGCACTACACTGTCATCTGTCAGAGCCATAAACCTCACAGCACTTCCAGATACATAAACTCAGCATTTTGATGCTGTTGATTCTTGTTTAATCGGGGAAAGGGTTTAAGATGATGGGGTTTGAAAGTCTGGTGGTAGAGAGGGCTTTGGATTTTTTAGGGTTTTTTAGAATTTAAATTACTTCATGAAGACTTAATTTGTGGCAGTGGCATTCAGAAATGTTTTTTTGTAAGTCAGATATATGTATTTGGATTTCAGGTGCCCGCAATGACTCACTTTTGAAACCTTCTGAAAAACAGAAACTCCTTGAAAACCCCACTGTCTTGGTTTTGCTTTTTTACTTTTTTTTTCCTTTTTTTTCCCTTTTTTTTAAAATAAATTAGCAGCAGCCTAGGAAAACCACAGATTCAGCATGCTCATATTTAAAAACAAAAATCATTACCCCCAAGCAAGTTTAATTAAACTAACATAAGAGTTTACAATGCAAAAGAAATAGGTCAGGAAGGAATAATATAAAACAAAATTACATTTTGAAAATAGTCCAGGAAAAGCAAGACAAGTCTGAACTCAGTAATTAATGATATCAGGGAGAAGATGGGATTCTGAAGGGTAGAAAGTCATGGGAAAAACAAGGGCATTTGTTATCTAAACATAGCTGCGGAGCATTTCTGTTGGTTGTTTTGCGAGGAAAGTTTCTCTTCCACATGGAGTTTGTGGTAGAAAGATGTTAGTCTCTAGTCTTGGTCTTTTCTCATGTACTACTCATTGGCCAGTTACTTTCTGAATAATGAAAACTGTCCATGCACTCTCTAAAAGCTTGGCTTTCTGGTACTTGGTACAGAAGTTCCAACATAGCTGCTTTGCATTGTTGACCACTCATTCTGTGAGTGGCAACACAGAGGTATGATTCTCACTGACTTATTGGGGTTGGAATCTAGAACTTTATATTGGTTATTATTTTCAGTAACATCTCCATAACATTCTATAACCAAGAACCATAAAATCAAGTGGGTTCATCTTGTCCGGGTAATGCCTGTCGTTTGATAATATTTCAAGAATTTTAGTTACATCGCGGCAAACTTCCAGCAATTTTACCTTGCCTCAGCGCCTAAATGCAGGTTTTATTCTGTTGCCCCATCTTAAACAGAAAATCATTATTCTTACAATCAAACTACTGAAGATATTGGTTCTTGAATGCAATAATAATAAAACAAAAAGTAGTGACTTCTGGGGCAATAAAATCATCCCTGAACTCCGCAAGGGGAACTGGTTAAAGAAGTACCCATCAAGCGAGTTCAGAAAAAAATCTGCTCAGCCTTTGAAGAGGGTCATTCAACCTTACTAAGCGCTTTCATCAATTCTGCGAACTCATGTGTCAATTACTTCATCTTGGGTTCTGTGGTAATGGATGTTTTCCACTCAAGTAATGTGGTAAACCTTTTCCCTCTGCAGCTAAACTTCCCTGTCTTAAGGGAGTTGAAAACTCCTCTCTGTTCTCCAGTATATGCACGACTTCTGCTTTTGGCTTCCTGACGTTCCGTCCCTGCTGTGTGCTGTGAAACCTTTTCTGCTACTTCTAGCTCCTTCCCTGGCTTTCTGCTGTGATTATTAAACCACTAATGATATAGTGGTCGAGTTATGAATGGATATCTTGATTGTTTTTTACTCTTTGAACCTGCCTCATATTGTCCCATTTGCCTTCTGAGTTGTTTAAGCATGAAATGGTGGTTGTTTACAAAACAGACCCGCTCATATTTGCATGCACTGATTCAGAGCTTTGCCGCACATCTGTCTCTGTGTTAGCCTGAACCCAAAGTCAGAGCAGACGCTGGAAAAAAGCCCCTGTGGCCATCACAGACCTGCCAAAGACAGGCACAGCTTTCCTGTGGTACTTCAGCAACAGAGCAGACAGCTGCAGGAATTCAAACATTTGAAGCAAAGCCCTCTAAGCTTCATAGAGGCATTTCCTCCTCCTCCACGGAGACAAACAAGAAATCGCCATGAGGAAAATGCAATCCCAAGGTAGGACTGTATTTAAGGAGAATGAACAGCAAGCAGACAGCTGCAGTGCAGACAGAGTGAGGGTAACCAGTAAAGACCAAATAATCCAACTTATTCTCTGAAGAATGAAGACCAAAAACGAGCCCACAGGTAGCAGCCTGGGGAAGCCATGAGGCAGTGAGGCTGGATTGAAACATGTCTGCCAGCTCTTGGAACAGTGGACAGTTTTCTCACACTGGAATAGCTGATATAAAAGGTCTGGCCTCTTCCCGCTAACTTAAGTAAAAGAGAAATAACATTGCCAACACTTTTGTTTCCTGTGTGCTGTATAATTGTCACAAAATGAAGACTTTTTCAGCAGCAAAATGTGCCGTTCATGAAATCTAAGTAACAATTTATGCTCATAACTTGAGTCAGATTGTTCCAGCCCTTTAACTGCCAAGAAAACAGGTCTGTCTGTCTCAGACAAGAGACATTCATGACTGAAACCGGTACCATCTCTTCTGATGGCTGGTGTCTCTCCAGGAAAATGCCCATTATTTCAGTTCCTTTGTGCTGTTCTCACACAGGAGAAAATGCCTATAGCAACTTGCCTTGCTTCAGCCCTGACAGACCTATCAGGGAGGAACCCTGTCCTGCTATGGGGTTGAATTTACTGACTAGGGTTCAGGAACAAGTGTAAAATAACAAGAAACCCTTCCTTGCCACTGCCCTATAACTTGACCCCTGTGGAGACTTTGGGGCCTACATTCCAAATTGGAAAAATAGGGTTTGTGGCTCCTTTCATTCACCACCATTGCTGTTACTGCTGCCAGGGACAATAGGTTGCCTTTTCAGAGAATCACAGAATGGTTGAGGGATGCATGGAGGTCATCTTGTCCAACCCCATGCTCAGGAAGGCCACCCAGTGAAGGCTGCCCAGGGCCATGTCCAGACGACTCTTGAATGTTACCTCTTTTTCTGTCGCTGGGGCACACTGGAAAAAGCCTGGCTCTGCTGCCTTTGCACTTTCCCTTAATGTACTTATAAACAACACTGAGTGCAATGGCTGCATGCAGATAGTTTCTTCCTCTTCTAAAACCTCACCAGGTGTTGAGATCAGTCTGCCCTAGTGGCAGACAGTTTTTCCCCCTCATTAATTTTTCTCTCATATTCACTCACAGGAATTTTGAGGGAGTATGTATTCCAGCTTTGTTTGTTTATCTCATTGGCCTCCTTTAATAACTTATTAATAAAAAGACCATTATGTCAGCCTTGCTTTCTCCAGTGAATAAAATTACCATGACATCATCTTGTAGGAACTAAGCACAGAACATAAATTTCTTAGTATTTTTTCTCCTTAAGCTGTCACCTGAAACACCTCAGGCCTGCAGCAATCTCTCCTCACGATTACAAGGGGCTGCTCAGCTGAAATATGACTTTACAGGTTTTTATTGTCCAAAATCACTTGCTTTTCCAGAGCTCCTATGGGCTGCTTCCTCTCTCAGACCCAGTAAAGAGGAAAAGCAAAAACAATGCAAGAAACTCCTGGAGCAGCAAAGAAATCAGATGATGTACCCTGTGATGGCAACAAGGACAAGCCCCATCACTGGGCCAGACATGATTTTGAAGGGTCCCAGCTAAGTAGTTGCAACTGTGCCAGAACTAAACCCAGAGGCACACGGATGGCCACATATCACAGAGACACTTAAAAACAAGATGTACCAGGTGTCAGACACTCGAGCAGTGACAGAAGCATTGGGATACCAGTACAGACAGCCTTCAAAGATACGGCAGCTTTTCTGCTCAGGTTGGTATTCATATTCTGAAGAGGGCAGGATAAATGAGATTAATATCTACAAAATAAAAAGATATCTTAATGCTACTAGAGAGTTTTACCTTCATCTGCCTGAATCACATGTCTAGGACATGTTTTCACTCTTTCAAGACTTGCCACAGTTTGCATACTGAGGATTTGCTAAACCCAAGGCAATTCAGGTCTTGAAATTAATGGAGGAGAGAATATGGACCTTAATGACAGAGTCTCTGGTACATAATACACTTCCATTCCTCTTCCAAATTACCATGTTAGCATAATCACCCTTATTAATTCTGCTTGTTTTGGGAATCAATCAGCTTTGTAAATTCTCACACCTGGTGAGTGCTTACTTCATTTTGTATGAGGTTTGAGTAGTCAGATCTATTTATTTGTTGATTTGCTTGCTTTTGTTAGGTTCTTCCCAGCATGCACTCTTGTTCTTGGAGCGCTGAATTATTGGAGAGAGAAGAAATAAAGTGTTACTTTCAGTCATCCATTACCAGTGACTAAAACCTGAGGTTTCTGGCAAGATTAATTCAGGCAGAAATTTGACGGTCCTTCTTACTTCCCAACAAGAGTTTATATCTGACACTGTGTGGAACAGAAGTAAAATAACAAGTATTTCTTGTTCAGTATTGTTCATTCTTATCACTTTCATGTATGGATGTTGAGGCTCCTTACAGTTAGTAAAAATACCTTAGTAACTAAAATAGTTACTAGAGTTTGCATAGGAAAGAATGTTCCTACTGTATCCTGTCTTTCAAATAGCTACATTCAAAATTTACTATTTGACTAAAGAAATAATACATATGGTAAATAGTTACCATTAGAAATACAGCTTTGTTATATGTTTTTAAACTATGCCCTAAAAATTAATTTAGAATGTGCTATTTATAGTAATTGAGGAAATGAGCTTTTCCACTTCTTCCTTTGGACCTTACTTCTCTGGGTTACCTCATAACAACCAATGTTCATAAACACATTTTCTGACTTTGAGATGGCTTCCCTTCAATTGAAGTGTTCATCATGGGAAGTGGAATAAACACCTGGAAAGGCAAGTGTACTGGAGCAGAATTTTATAGTTACACAGATAATCTACAACAGAAAGGTAAATCCAGCCTGACTTAGTGTTGTACATAGAACAAGTAATTATGTAGATTACTCTTGTATGATACACAGCAATCATAGAAAAACAACACCAGAAGTGAACACTATCTAAATCTGATCTCTTGCACAGTACATTTCTTATATTTAATCAAATTTTGAGACCTTCTTTTTCTGCCTCCTCGAAGGAGACTTAATCTTGATTGCTGAAGGTACACCAACACCAATGGCAGTAAAAGCTGTGACGTATGAGAGGCTTCTGGATATTCCTTTTTCTATTCAGCTGTGCCCTCCCCCCGCCAAAAAAAAAGCTGGAATCAGGTAGAAGAATATGGTCCTGAAATGTGTGAACAGGAATCATGAATGCCATAGTTGAAGAAGTTCAGTAACTAATTTTTATTCATGAGCAGTGTACCTGGACAGGTACTACTGAAAGTGCAAGCCTGAAGAAGAAATCATGGGAATATTCATATTGAGACAGAAAGATGTCTCAATCCCAATCAGATATCACAGAACGGTTGCATGTTAATTAAAAATACATTAACATTGCAGTGGCATGGCTGTTATGTGATTTCTATAATCTGCTTTCTTTCCTCTCAGCTCCATCCCTCTTTTATCTTATCTATCCAGCCTTTCATCCATACTGTCCCTATGCCTCTATGCCCTGTCTTGGCTGCCTAGCAAATAAATGAAATGTTTACTGCTGGTGTTTACAGTGCTTCCAGCTGTCTCGAATGACAACGATGTTAATTGTAAGTGATGAATCAGAGATCAGATATTAGTCAGCAAATTTTCCTGCTATTTGCACAGCAATATTGGTCTAAAGTCTAACCTGCTCATTTCCTGCCTGGTGGTAATGAAGCATCTGAACCCTGGATGAACCCTAGGCTCAAATCCAATGGGCTGTTTGTAGAAGGATGATCTTCCCAAGTACATTAGAAATTCACAGGCTAGAATACGTTAAAAATAAATCTTTTGGAACTCAGTATTCTCAAATCATATCAAAACCACGTAATTTTCTCTGATGTAATTGAGTGACAGGCACAATAAATGCAAATTAAATACCATTTATAAAATGTATTCTTTTGCTTACGGGTTGGGAATTGGCAAAAATCATGTTTCTAAGCCACAGCTCGAGGAGTCAGTGTCAACTTTCTCTTTCTTACAGGACATAAGGTCCACAAAAACCACTTTGGTTTGTCAGTGTTGGATGAAGCAAACATGCTATGAATGCAGCAATGAAAAATCAAATATAAAAATATGTGCACATTTTCTATGAAAGCCCTAACTACATTATGGAAAGATGGATCCATAAAGTACACAGCAGTATGATAGTTGATGACTTTCATGCCACACTACACACACACAATGCAATACTGCACACAACACTGCTGCTACCACAACTACACAGCACTCCCTCTTCTGTGACACTATTTCAAAACACATTACCTCATAAGAAAGAAGCTGCTGCAAACCTGTTCAACAATATCTCCTTAAAATATTGCTGGTAAGGTTTTTTAGTAGGATCATATTGGAGGAAATATTCCATATCCATTTGTGTTTTAGACATGTAACTATACTTTGAAATTAAACAGAAATTAAAAAAAAAACAACAAACTGCAAGCAAACGTATTTTGGTTTCAAAATTTCAGGCTGCCACAGAACTCTTGAGGAGTTTTCAAATATGCATCATGATATGGATTTGGAAAAAACAAATTAAAAAATCTGTCTAAAATGTCACAAAAGACACTCAAAATATTTTATTCTAAAAATAAATTTTTCTTACCCCAACACAACCTAAACCATATGATAAACTGTAATCCACTTCAACAAATATTTTGGTTTCATCTGAAATATATGAGGACATACTATATAGCTATCAAAATTTCTCTGATCCAATGAAATTTCATTTTTATTTGTGGATTATCTATTCCGAAAATGTTGGAGAGATTCTCTGATTTCATCTTCATTTCTCTGCTTTCTCCTTCATTTCTATCTCCCTAACTGCAGATGATGCTTAGATATTTTTAGTTATAAATATTTATATTTAGGTTTAAAGCAACAACAGTGACTTCATTTACAGTGAGTTAATTTTTCTGGTTGCCACAGAAGACCACAGAAGAGCTTTCTTACAGCTGCCTACAATAGCACAGGACAGTTGGAGTAGGACTGCAGTGCTATATTTAGGTGGTTTATTTCAAAATAGGTGTTAACTAAACTATTCATTATTCCGATAAGAGGATATAGAGAAACACGTGATTAGACATCAAAGGCCATGATGTTCTAAAGCTGAAAGAAGGAGATGGAAATAACATAGCTTTCTAGCTAACTGAGAATAAGCAGAGCAATTCAAAATAATGTGCTAGCTGGTTAGATGGTCTGAGCAGGAAGATGATGCTGCTGAGCTGACAGGCAAGTCAGGTGAGAATGCAGCAGAGTTGAGTTGCTCTGGTAAATAAGGGTAAGAAGCCAATCTGACAGATCACACGTCAGCTTAGAAACCACTCACCATGTGATCTCACCTTAGCAATTTTGGGTAAATTTTGTTTTTGTTTGCATTTCTTTCTGTACTTGTTGTCTCCAAAATTATTTGTTCTAAGATAAACTCACCAGGTATTGTGATTTGGAGATATAAACACATTAAGTTTCACATACAAGTAATGACAATCCTCTCAATCAAAAATATCAGATTAATAATAAAATAATGTAGACAAATCATGAAGACATGGTTGTTATTTTGGATACAGAAGAAAAGCTCATAAAATAATTGATGTTACCCATGTTTTTATAAAGTTTATGCCTGATGTTTCATTACAGAAAACCATTGCAAGTCAATTCAGCTGCTATATCTCTAAAATATTTAGCAGTTACAAAAAGCTTAATAAAGCCTCTATTTATTTATAAAATGAACAAACATATCTTCCAGAAAAGAGTCAGATGCTTTATCCTTGGCTCTCATATCTTGAAGCTGTATTGCTCCAGCTGTCCTTCATTGGTTTGACATGACACCAAATTATTTCTTCTTCTAGAGAGACAAAGGGACAAGCACATGTGGTTGTCACATTTGTGTCCCTTGTGTGAGAGAAGAGGATAGTGAACACAGCACTTCTTTACTTCGTCTGTTCTAAGGATGCTTTAAAATGCTATTTTTAAATTGAGTTTATTTATAATATATTCTTGTCCAGGAAAAAACTACAGAAAACCAAAAACTAATACCCTATCCTTATCTTCATCCAGTTTAAATACAGCAGAGGAAGGAAACAATCTAGTAGTCTTCAAATTCATAGATGTGGAAATCCAAGGTATTTTTATCACCTTGTATAAGAAGGGATCACTTAAAGAAATGCCAAGAAGAGTGTGACACAACTCCAGGGAACTGCATGAGACAAAGCATGGACCAGCTTGAAAACATCCATGACACTAAGTTTTCATGTTTCACTTCCACAAGACTGAGCAGAGTGGCTGCTACACCAGAAGGTCCTGCTGCCATCCAGAGGGAACCCGAAGGGCTGGAGAAATGAGCTATGGAAGCCTCATGGAGTTCAAGAAGAGGAAATGCAAAGCCCTGCACCAGGAGTCCTGGCCTGGATCGGAAAGAGGAAGTGATATTCCGGGAAACAAGTCTGCAGGAAAAGAGCTGGAAAGGAAGAGGAAAGGAACTAATAAGATGAAGGGGCTTCCTCCCAAACCAGATATTCCCATCTGGCTGGACATCTCTACCCAGAACATCAGGCTGCACACTGGAAGATCAGCCATAACTAAGCAGCCCGTTTACTCCATGAATAAAGAAATTAACAACTAACTCAGTGAGTTATTCTACTTTAAGAGGTACAGAGGCAGTCAGTCATCTGCCAGGATGTGTGTCTCAAGAGAGGTATGTTCTGGGAGTCCAGGTCAGAGACATTACTGAGAAGATGCCAAGCCTAATTAACCCAACTGATTGTTTCCCACTATTAGTGTTCCATGTGGATGCCAGTGATGTAGAGAGCAGCAGTCTGGGAACTGCGCATACTATGGGGAACAAACAGGAAGAACTAGAGACGTGCACGCTCTTGCATGGGTATGGTATCATTGGCATCACAGAGATGTGGTGGAGTGGCTCCTGTGACTGGAGCATTGGACTGGGAGGCTTTTTAGGAAAGACAGGCCAGGGAGATGAGGAGAGGTATAGCCTTCTATGTCAATGACAAGATGGAGAGTATGGAACCTGGGGAAGGGGGAGGAGCCAGCCCACAGCTTGTGAGTCAAAATTAACGGGAGGGCAGGGACACGGTGTGTTGGAGTGGGGGGTCTGCTACACCCAGTCAGGCGGATGAAGCCCTCTGTTGGCCGACGGGAGCTGCCCCACAAGCCCTGATCCTCATGGGGGATTTCAACAGCCACAATATCTGTTGGAGGGACAACACAGTAGAGCGCAAAATATCCTGGGGTTTCCTTGAGTGTGTCAACAACAGCTTCCTCAGAGAAGTGATGGAGGAGCTAGCAAGGAGAGGTGCCATGCTGTACCCTGTTCTTACCAGCTGGGAGGAGCTGATGAGGGGATGCAGTGCTCCAAGGCAGCCTTGGCTGCAGTGGCCACGAGATGGTAGAGCTGGAGATCCTTGGGGCAGTGAATAGGGCGCACAGAAAACTCACTGCCCTGGACTTCAGGAGAGCAGACTTTGGCTTTTTTAAGGACCTACTTTGTAGATTCCCATAGGACAGAGCCCTAGAAGGCGGAGAGGCCCAAGAATGTTGGCTGAATTTGAAGGATCACCTCTCCAAGCTCAGGAGCAATGAATCCCAACTAGGAGGAAATTGGGCAAAAATGCCAGGAGGCCTCCATGGATGGATAAGAAACTGCTGAGTGAACTTTGAGTGAAAAATTAATCAGAAGCAGGAAAGGAGGACAGGTAGCCTGAGAGGAATACAGGGAAATTGCATGGGAAGTTAGGGATAAATCTAGGGAAGCCAAGGCCCAGCTAGCATTGAGTCTGGTCAGGAATATCAAGGATAACAGGGATCCAGAGGGGCCTTGACAGGCCTGAGAGATGCCACCATGCAAACCTCATGAAGTTCAGCAAGGCTAAGTGCAAGATCCTATTGCTGGGTCATGGCAAGCCCAGACACACCCACAGGCTGGGCAGAGAAGTGACTGAGAGCAGCCCTGTGGGGAAGGACTTGGGGGTGATGGCTGATGGAAAACTCACCATGAGCTGGCAGTGAGTGCTCCCAGCCCAGAAAGCCAAGGGAATTGTGGGCATCCACAAGAAAGTGGCCAGCAGGTCAAGGGAAGGGTTTCCACCTTTCTACTCTGCTCTTGTCAGACCCCGCTGGGAGCACTGCATCTAACTCTGGTGTCACCAGCCTAAGAGGAGCATGGAACTGTTGGAACAAGTCCAGAGGAGGCCACAAAGCTGATAAGAGGACAGGAGCACCTCCCTTTTAAAGACAGGCTGATAAAGTTGGGGCTGTTCAGCCTGGAGAAGAGAAGGCTGTGTGGAGACCTCACAGCAACTTGCCAGTATCTGAAGGTAGACTAGCGGAAAAGATCTCTTCATCAGGAAGTGTAGTGACAGGACAAGAAGTAATGGGTACACACTGAAAGAAGGGAAATTTAGGTTAGATATAAGGAATAAATTCTTTACTGTCAGGGTGGTGGAACAGGTTGCCCAGGGGGGCTGTGAATTACCAACCCTGTGAGTGTTGGAGGCCAGGTTGAATAAGGCCTTGAGCAATCTGGTCTAGTGGTGATGCCTGGAGAGGCTACCTAGAACAGACACTAGACAGAGTTAGAGAAATAAAGTAGGTATTTATTAAAAAGGCCTTCAAAGGATACACTTTGGGCAGTACAATCCCCTGGCAGACGTTACACCCAAGATGAACGACTGTCCACAAGTTTTCCAGACAGATATAAGTTTGGTCTATTTGCATATCAGAGGTTAATTGTCCAATTACAGCTTCAAGTAATGAAGTCACATTCTCCCGGTTTGCTACCCCCCAATGCACTTTTGTTTATAGTTTTTGGGGTCTGAAGGTGCGATAGTGACTTTGGGTCTCAGGCCTGGAAGGATTGTTTTGTCTGACTCTGTATGAAGCTCAGAGTTATACACTTATGCAGTACAGGATCTGAAAAATATAAAATCTAAAACTTAAGGCATCAGTGGGATGTGTCCCTGCACATGACAAGGGAGGTTGGAGCTAGATGATCTTTAAAGTCCCCTCCAAGCCCTAACATTCTATGACTATTTTCTATGAAATAGAAATATTCATGACTATTGTGTTAGTCAGCCTTCTTCCTCTGATATGAAAGGATGTGATTGAGATGATAAGTTTTTGCTGAACTTTTCACTTAAGAGTTAAAAAGAAACATTCAAATTCTGAAGAGACTCTGAAAAGGGCTTCCCACTGCTTTCAGCAAAGGATAAATCTAGCTGCAAACTTGGCAAATGCTTTCCCTTTACCTTTCATGAGAGAAATCAAGTGAAAATACAGTGAACTATCAGAGATAAATATATTTGGCCTGGTTCATATGTCCTGAAATTCCGTAGTTTATGACTGCACTACATTTAGGATGAGCTTGACTTCCAGGAGACTTGTTGAAATGCTGATTGTTAACAAACCAATAACAAAATTCTTTACATTAGCTTAAAGATTTTTCTTTCATGCAACATAGTGCAACTGTGCTATCATGGCCTTGATCTCTGCTTGAGAATTCCCAGTATTTTACAACTCAGAACATATAAATCAGCTGCACCCTAGATTAGTTGTTCTGCCTAATATCAACAGCATGTTTATTTACCCACAACTCTTTAACCTTGACATGACAGATATAGTTTAAAAAAAGAACACGCAAGAAACCTCACTGTTCACTTGAGAACTTAGAGAAAATATTAATCAGTAGAAAGATGACCTGAGGTAATGACATTTGGTTGGACATGTCTTTCTGGATACAGATAAAGCAAGAATTTGAGACATTTATCATAGCAGTGATTGCATTGACAGCCCAAAACACAGGAATCTCCCACAGGAGTTATTTGGGTTACTTCAACCTTCTCTCCCACACTCTGCCCATGCCTCATACAAGAAGCAAGTCTTTAGGAAGCACCATACTTTTCCTAGTATTTATCACTTTCTATACAGAGGATGACTATTTTAGTATTTCCCAAAAGGTCTACTTTAACATTAAGTAACTTTCTGAGGATAACTTCACCCTGGAGAGGAGTTTACAGTTTTTGTACTCATATAGTTCCACTGGGAAAGCCCGTGGCTACTCAGTGACTTCCTCCCAAGAGCCACTGTACTTTTCATGGCTGGGCAATGTACTTACAGACAACTCCAGGATTTCCAAAATTGCTAGCATATCTGTACTAGCAGCCAAAGATATTTTCACTAATTTAAAGCTCTTGCTTTGACATCACTAATCAGCATACTTCATATTAAAAAGAGCCCACAAAAGATACAAATTGCCACTTATATTTCATCTGTAACTTCGTGGCCTTCCTCATGACTCCTAGCTCTGGGCCTTTGGGCCATGTTCACTGTCTGAGCCTTAAGGTGAATGCTGTAACCAACAGAGTAGAATGTGAAAAGTAGGAACTAAGGGCAATGGAGTATTGGTGACAACCAGCAATCCCGTCAAGCTGAGTTATTGGGTTCTGATGCATCTAAAAGGGACGTGAAGGGCAGAAATCCTTCCATATGAAGTACAGGGAGACTAGGTATGTGTTAGGTACTTGACAGCAAGTAAAGACCTGTCAAGATTTGAACCATTCTGGCCTGCCTAGAAGCAGACCATCTATCCCTTGGAAAACTTTTAATGGAAAAAAACGTAAGAATCTCAGGACTCCAGATGCCTCCTGGCTTAGGTTCATGTTGCAAGTAGTTCAGAAGGTCTGGAATCTGGGCTTTGGTGCCTCCAGGTCTCATATATTAAGTGTCTGAGGCTTTAGTCCCATCAAATTGTCTTAGTATTAACTGTATCTAACTATCTGGTCTCAGTGATGAATGCAATCTGACCCTGAAAGAGATACTTACTGGAACTTTTTTTCTTTTTTTGCGTGACTGAAAACTGGGAATGCAGCTCTTCACAGTACAGTACACTTGTAGCAAGTTTAGACACTCTAAAGCTCCTACAGCTGAACTCATGATTTCCCAAAAACAACAAAAAGAGCAAGAAAAACATTAAGGAAGGTATTAGCCTTATTTTGACAAAACTGTTTGTTGTAAAAGACAACCTGCTGGCTATTTACATTTAGCTGAGGGGCCTTGATTTGAGTTTACATTACGTATCATGTGATATCTTTATTTCTTCATCCTCTGAGCACTCATTCCACTAAGGAATGCTGCAGAAACCACTTCCCACTTCCTCCAGGAAGAGATTTATTGCTGGAGATTATATATTTGAATATTAATAACGAAGTTAAAAAAATTAAATCCATGATTACACCATCATAGTACATGAAAGTCCTGTCTTTCTGTTAACAAAGCAAAGCAAAAAGAAGTCAAGATTATTAAAAAATTACAAAAACAGTTGAGTAACCTTAGACATACAAAAAAAATTCACATCCTTCACTTAAATTGCAGCTGACCTGGAAGGATGCATTTAAATCTTTCTAAATCTGCATGTTATGCTCACACCTAAATAATCTGTTGTTTTTGTTGTTTTCTTGTTCAGGCAGGCATGCTAATGTTGCATGCTAGTGTTGCATGGCAGATGAGGTATGCTGCTTGTCTTAGCAAATTCAGCAATTACTTAACTTCCAAATGCCATACAGTATCTAGAAGTAAAACCCTGCATTGTTGGTTTGTACAACATTTGATGATTTAACCTTACTGCAAGAGTCTGCCATTGGTGTTTCCAAGACCAACTGAAAAAAAAAATATAAGCTTTTGTACTTAGAACTTGTTTCACAAAATTCAGTGATAGAAGATTTCTTAGCTTTTACAAGAACAAAGCTAAACCCAATATGATGCCTGAAAATGGTGTATATGGGAAAAAAAATGGGAAAAAGCAGCCTCTCTCACTGACTTTAGATTACATTTTGTCAGTTTGCAGATAATTCTATAACCTCTACTTTCTTATCAGTCAGTTTAGCAGAGTTATCCATGCTTTAGAATCGTTGTTCCTATCTTGACAGAGTTACAATACACTCATATAGAACTGAGTGTACTTTGATTAACTTTAAAAATGAAGGGGATAAAATGGGTATTTCCTATACTTACCATGATAGGAAAAGCAGAGTGAAATAAATTCAAGAAAACAAAACAAAACCAAAGCCATGATAGTCTGGGAAACTTTATAATAGCAAGGATATTGAAGCTTTGGAATGGGTTGTGTGGAAGTTTATTGAGTCTGTCTTTGGAGGTCTTTAAGGACATCTCCCAGTAATAATTTTTGTACAGTTGATCCTGCCTTGTGGCAAATGGATAATTTAATGAAGTCCTGGAGTCCCCTCTAGCCCTGATTTTTGTGATTAGCTGATTTCCCCTACATGCTCCAATTTTAAGAACCACATCATATTGTGGAACTCTGTCCAGTCAGTAACTATTGTAGTGTCCCTTTCATACAGATTTTGCAAAAATTCCTTTTTTAATAATGCAGTTTATAAAATATAAGATCTAAATTCACCGTTAAGTGTGTATTTTTCTCTGTCACACAGGGAAATAAAGGAATTCTGAAGACAATTAACAAGGAGCTGACAACAGAAAAAGCATGTCAGTCTTTTTGATGTAATTTGCTCTCAACTCTCCAATAAACCTCAATTTACTTTTATAAGAGAGATCTTTTGCTATTTTGTAGTTGAATTGCAATTAAACCATCTTTAATAAAACTAAAGACTATTCTTGATTTCTAATAAGATTTTTTTCTTAAGGTTTTTAATTTAGTCTGTTACTTACCAGACCTATTGTCTTACTAAACACTAGTTTTGAGGAAATCTTTCACTTCAGAACATGCACAGCAGGCCACCTTTTTTACTTCTCCCCTTTGACCATAACTTTATTTTCATTCCTTGGAGACATTAAAGCAAAAGGACTGTAGAAATTGGTTTATATAAATACCATGAAAGAAATTTTGTGATTCAAGTAGAGCAGGACCAATAGCAATCACAATCAAATTGTTGAGCTCTTTCTGACATTATGCTAATTAACTAACAAAAAGCTAATCACAAGAAAATTCTCAAACCTGATCACGATTATGAAAAGAGCAGAGGAAAACAATTTGTTATGAACTAATATTTACCCAATACTAACTTTTCTCCCCAGACTTCAAGTGAGTATGTGTATAAGTTACAACATATGAATTCTATACAAGAAACTATCTGCTTCAAATTTAGCAATTTCAAGGATGTTTTTAGTGTTTTGTGCCAGCTTTGGACTTTGGGAAACCTGGCAAAACTATCCTGGGAACCAAGTGCAAGCAACATGTTCTCTAGGGATAGAGGTTCTTGGTTTGACCCCAGCTTTTGAGCAACTAGCAGTTGGATTTTCTGCCAAGAAATGAAAAACTGCCATGCACTTATTGAAGTTTCTTTACTCCATCCTCACTTGTATTTTTCCTCAGATGAACATATATGTGACCCTGAGATATGCTTCAAAAAGTGTGTTGTTCCCATCCACATTTATGATGCTTTAGTTGCATGCCTATTATCATTGCTTAAAAAACAAACCTATTTTCCCAATATTAAAAATAGGAAAAGATTCATTGCCCGTAAAAATGAATTATAGCTTAGCAAACAAAAGCATTTTAAATAACTTGATTTCACTTTTAGCTGTTCTACCCTGGCCTGGAATCTCATTGCAACTCGACTAAGAATAAATTTCGTACCATGAGAAATGTTTTTGAAAAAAACCTACTATCTTAATATTTATGGTAAGCAGCTTGCTCTGCTGATGTTAGTTGACCATCACTGAAGACCTCAATGAAATTTCAAACCCAGACAAGCCATTTGATTCTGCAGTAGAGAGAGGACATTTAAAACTAAAAAGATGAGTGATCTAAAACTGGGCCGCAAAAGAACAAAAGCAAATATATTAAGAGAAGGATGTGTTTGTGAAACACAAACGAGTGTGCAAACACACAGAAATAAAATAAACTTTTCGAGTCTTCATCTTAAAGGATAGGAAGGTTCCCAATCAAGACAACACTTTCATTGTTTCAAGTCTGAGAATAGTCTGTGTAGCCCACAGATTTTTGTATCTGGATCTCTGGCCACTTTTGGATCCTTCCGTTCCCACACCACAGTTGATTTACCAGAAGTTATCTGGCTTTGTCTGCCCAGTTATTTGTAAACCTTTTCCTCTCCAGTGAATGTTTAGGCTGCTGGAAGTTAACAACTTTGGCCTGCTTTCTATATTCCCATTCAGAGACATTCAAACTTGAACAGACAAACTCCCTAACAACATATGGGCTTTGGGATAGGGATAGAAGAAAGTCAGTTCTCTTAAAGAATTCTCCCTTTCACTGCTATTGCATAATTCTCTTCTTTTCCAGGGTAAGGTAAACCTAGGAAAGGTAAGCAGTTCTTTCCATGTTTCAAAGAAAAATAAAGAATTACTCATCTCAAAATCTCATCCAACAGAAATTACTGAAAACTGAGCTGTCACCTCAGAAATCTCTCATTACTACCTTTCACTCAATTTAAGTAGAAAAAGTGCACTGTTCACAACTAACTTCATGTGGACATGTCATACATTTTCCAAGTCACTGCATAGCCCCCTTCCCATGTCTGACTCCGTGATACATTTTTTTGTATCTGCCATTTCTTGATGAGGGACAACACCAGGTTCTCCCCTTCCTTTCTAGTTGGATCCTGAGCAGTAAGTATACAGAATTTAGTTTAACTGAATTAAGGTGAAGAAAAGAATATCTTACAAATTTATTCTTCTACCTTCCTTGAAGGTAGAAGTCTCTATACCACCCATTGAGTTCAGCAGAAGTTAAGCATCTAAATAACTTTGACATTCTGGCCTTACACACGTCAAAAATCAAGAAGATGGAGAGCAGAAGCTCACAGATACACACAAGAATCATAGAAGTGTTGGCTGAAAGGGACCCTTGGAACCCATCCAGGACAAGCTGCTTGAAGTCAGTCCGTGAAAAATACCAGACTGGAGGTTTTTGAAACTTGGCTGCACAAAGCCATGACGGACCCAAGAGTGGAATTTGCATAGCCCTGTGCACAACTCCCTCCAGAGATGCATCACCTCCCTTCTTCCTGACAGCCAACCTCCCAACAAGGAGTGTGTGGTCACTGTCTTTTTTTATTCTGCCTGCCCCCTCTCAGAAGAGTCCAGCTCCATCATCTTTATAACACTTCCTCAAGCTGGCTGCTCTAATACTGTTCCTTAGGCTCTCACCCAACAAATTAGAACTATGCCAGGTTCCCTCAGACTGTCCTCATCAGTGGTGTTCTTTAGGCCACTCAAGAAAATACTCTATACTTTCTTCCAATACTTGTCATCTGAATTAGAATCTGTATAAAATAAACTTTTTGTCAAATCAAGAACTTTAGGATTGCATTTCTTGTTTGTACTTTCAGACAATTTGTATAAGCACAATAAAAAATTTCATCTGAACATGCATTTTTAGTGTTCAAAAGCTATTTAAGTTAAGCAACTGCTTAGGTAGGTAAAGGCTGATATAGGAGAAAGTCAAATTATACGTATAGCCTGACAACAAGTGTAACTTAAAGAAAAAAAAAAGGAAAAAAAAAAAAAGAAAGAAAAACCATTTGGACCAAATACTCACAATTGGCCTTATTTATCAGCGTCAGCAAGAAGAGTGGGTGGGATTCCAAAGCCTTTTGGGTCCAAAAGAGTTTCAGAAGTCCTACTCCTTGAACCCTGTAGAAAACTCTTCAGAATCACCATGGCATTGAGACATTATTATATCTGACCAAAACACTTTCCTGAGGGTCTCCCAAACATGAACAGAGTGAGTTTTAAAAAGGCAATTTTATGACGTTTTGGACAACAACCCCTGAAATGCAAAAATGTATCTGCTACACCAGCAGAATTGCGGTACAAAGTTTTCTACTCCCTTTCTGGCACTCTGTCTGTCATGTAAACAAACATTAATGCTTCTTCCTCTTTACTTAATTGTGTACAGAACATTCCATTTATAAGTCTTCTGAAAATTAATTTCATATAGCAAGCAGAAACCAATTAATGTTGCAGAGCTCAGCACTCAAAATTTAAAGTGACATAAGTAAATGCCCTTGTAAATGATCAAAACATTTGTTTTACTGAGCCAGTAAGCACTTAAAACTAGAAAAGACAAGGAGGGAACTACCAGCAGTCCTGGGAGGCAGTGATGAACAGAATTTACAGGCACAGAGCCGAGGATGGTGCAAGAGACAGGGAACACATAATGAAAACAAGGCTTAAGTGGAGTCACCTCAAACTCCTGCGTGTAAGAAAGGAAGTGCCTGCAAGGCACCATCATGGGGAAACCTCAGAGACTTTAAAGAATATCAGCAGCTGGGGTGTCTCTCTCCAGAGTTTATATGCTAATGTATGCAGTCTGGAGGATAAACAAAAGGAATTGGAGATCTGTGTGATATTGCAGAAATGGTGGCGTGACTCTCCCATGACAAGTGCTGCAATGGCAAGGTACAGGCTCTTGGAGAGACAGCCTGGGAAGGTGAGGCAGGGGAGTTTCTCTTTGTGTGAGAGAGCAGCAGGAGTGCAGAGAGCACTGGGTGGGCATGTGTGAACTGACTGAAAGTTAATGGGTAAGGATTAAAGAACAGACATATATGAGCAACGTGGCACGGGGTGTCTGCTGTAGGCTGCCTGCTCAGGACAAACATGGATGAAACCTTCTACAGACAGCTGGAAGCAGCCTCACATTCACAAGCCCTTGTCCTCATGGGGACCTTCAACCACACCATTATTGGCTGGAGGGACAACACAGCATGGCATAAGCAGTTCAGGAGGAGATCATCTATGACCAGTTCCTGACCTAGGTGGTGGAGAAACCAACGAGGAGAAGGATTCCACTGGAATTCACAAAAGGAAAGCCTCGTTAGGGTATGTGAAGGCTGAAGTGACTGTGAGATAGTGAACAGGAAGGAACAGGACCACAGTCCTGGAATTCAGGAGAGTAGATTTTAGCTGCTTCAAAGATCTGTTTGCATGGGTCAGAGGGGGTAAGGCCCTACAGGGAGGCAGGGCCAGGAAAGCTGCGAAATATTCAGGAATCTCTTCTTGAGCCTGAGGAAGCACTTTTTTTTTATTTTCCTTTTTTTTTTTTTTTTTTTTTCTTTTTCTTTTTTTTTTTAATAGGAATTGTGGGATCTCCCTTCTTTCAGGTCTTCAAAAGACATCTCAGTACTGTTCTGGGCAACCTGCTTGAGCAGGGGCTCTCGGCTTAGATGAACTCCAGAGCTCCCTCCAACCTCAATCATTCCATGATTACATCACATACTGAACCCAGATGAGTTGTGGACAGCAAATAAAACAGAGCTCTGTAACTTGGTGATGCTCTCAGAAATGGTGCACAGAATCAGAAATCAGTTTTGAGATGAAAACTTGTCTTGAAAGTGGCAAAAGCAAAATGTTGATTGCAAAATGTTTTAAATTAATTCCTCTTGCACTTAGGCTTGCAGCTCAGGAAGAGAACAGTTTCTTGGAGTGTCTTAGAAGCTTTCTTCCTTTACATTCTCTCTTGGGTTTTCAGTGCAGTTTTTATTTGCATATGTTGACTCTCCTAGAAATCACTTCCAAAGACAATTATTTTTAACCTGTTTAATCTTGATATTGTCCATCTTGTTTCAACAACTTCTCTTCAATCTTTGTGTCCACCTTCTCTCTAAGATAGTTATCTTCCCTTTTGCTCACCTTGCACACACAGAAAACAGCAGAGTTGAAATATTGCTGTGTGGGCATGTGATTTCTAGGTGTACAAAGTAGTTTAGTGAAGTATTACATGCCCAGAGCAGTCAAAACTGTGACAGACTGTCATTGAAGCCTATTTTAGCTACCTACTGCCAAAAAGTAAAACTTCTGCACGTGTAAATTCAGAGTTTCCAAACATTATGTCAAAAATTTTCATGGCGATAGGAAGGCGCATTTTTCTGGCAGAAAGGCCAAAGTACTCTGAACAAATTTCAGCTCCTTGCTCCAAAGTATGGACAGTACATATTTACTCAAAGAAAAGGTTGCCAGGGTTGTTTTAACATTGCAACACAATGTATTTTCTCCAGCATTTTCTTGGAAATGGCTAAACTGTTTTGGCTGAAACTTTTTGGAAAAAGAAATTAAGTGAGCCCAATATCATCTCATGGTAAATTGTAGCCTGAAAGGCTAATACTTGGCCAAGTTGCAAGTAAGCTAAGATGAAGGTATTGTAAAAAAGAGGTTTTGATAGATCTCAATAGTCAATGCTTGCAACATCAGAAAAATATAGACCAATATGAAGGCCAGAGAACAAATGATCATGAGTAACACTGAGGAACTCCAGCCAAGATGCCAAGTTGGGCAGTAGTGGAAATAGACCCAAACCCTTAAATTTGAAACAGGACAGAGAGCTGGCCAGTTTTAAGTATCTTTTATGCCACTGCACTAGCCTATGTAATGCTTTACGTGCTCTACTATATGTACATATAGACAGACACATTAAGTTGTCAGCTGACACCTCTTTCCAATAGGTGCAGTTATTTCAGTCCTGATGCATCAATTGATAAACTGAGCTCAATTAAGGAAAAAAAATCCAGATTCAGCAATCATGAGATGTGAGTTAACATAGCAGAAAAGTTGCTGGTTTTTGTTTTTGTAATTATAAAGGTTTATTTAATACCAATACATTAAAAACTTTGCTCAAAGTCATATGGCACTAGGCCAACAAGTAATTCCTTACTCAGTTATGAACTATTTGAAAAGGACCAAATAAACAAAAAAAGCAGCAAGAGTAAAGTTTAGGATATCAAGTCATTAATTCTGCCTTGTTAAGAGTGAAATTGCAATGAAGAAAAGCATGTGTTTTATTTTAAAAATAAAACCACAAAATAGCTTCTTGGGAATATTAAACTGTAAAAACCTGGAATAAAGAATTTTATGGTTTACTGTGGTATAGGCTTCTCAGGCAGTCATTCCTCATCTGAATTCATCAACTCATATTGAATAAGACTATTAATATGAACTTAATTATAACCAATGTAACATAATAAATCACGAATTAGTCAATAGTTTCTAGTAATTTTTTACGTGTAAGTCACAAGTAAGTTAATGTATACTTTAGTGTCTGAGCCATCAACATCTGAGTATATGTTTTAACCCCTTCTCATCCCCAGAATCTCCACTTAAATTTCACAGCTTTGTGTATAAAAGAATGAATGCATGGAAGCATATGCTCTTGGTATGCAAGATGCCAGGTTACTTGACCTAATGGTCTTTTCTGACAATTGGATTTACTCCATTAGACATTTAACAGGGGCAGAGCAAAATTTACAAAGGTATATCCCATTTCTGGAGTTCGAAGAGCTTGGAAGTGCCCACAGGAAAGGTAAATGCCAGGAATGCTGTGACTGCTGGACACAAAAAATGTTAACTAATCCCTATACAGACACTGCTTCAAAATTAAGCTAACTACAAGGTTTTTAGTCTGCAGCTGGCTCTCTTTAGAGTACCAATAGAGAGGCCCATATTCAGGGATCACTCTTCCATGACTGACCAGCGTTGCTGCACGTGTGTGACACTCTTGGACAGCCAGGTGCATTCAGTGCCTAGCACAGCTCAACACTGCATGCAGCACCCACCGCCCATGTGTATCAACCAGGACAGGCTCTGCATCCAAAGTGCAGAAAGAGTGGCAATGCTGGGCCATGTTTAAGCAGTAAATCCAGTTTGTTGGACCTGTACACAGCTGGGTGCTGTTGCCAGGACCTCACAGCCTCTTAATCAAAAGCAGACCTGATGGTACTGGAAGGCAAGCAGTAAAGTTCAAAACAGGCTTTCATTTATAAAAGTCAAATAGTCAAGAAGCCCTAGTCTGGGGAGCCTAGTGTTACAGCTGAAGTTTGGTGCCCAAATACCTATTTGAATGCCTATGATAAGCATTTATTAAGCAATGGCCGTCTCAAAACCCACCTAACTTCGCAGACACAAATTTCCTTGGTAAAAGTCCTGGAATAACTTCGGTAAAAATGGAGGCTTGGGGTCGTCTCTTTGAACCCTCACATCAAACTAGGCTCAGCTTCAAAGGTAGATGAAGTTGCTTTAAGTGCTGTTGCGTTTTAAAAGTCTCCAAAAGTGAACTTCTCATAGCCTTGTGTTAACCTGGTAGACATTTGTGAGGGAAGAATTTTTCCTCTATATCCATATGGGATGCCCTTGCTTCAATTTATGACTATTACTTCTTGACCTGTAGCTGTGCACGTTGAGGTTTTGGCTCCATCTTTTTTGTATTCTCAACCAGGCAGTCAAGCAGAGAAGATCACTCCAGCTCTGACCAAGCCCTCTGTCTTCCAGGCTGAGCAAACCTTACTCCTCGAGCTTCTCCTTCTACATCATGCTCCAAACCCTGGTGACTATCTGCTAGACTTTCTCCAGATTGTCAGCAAATTTCCTTGTATTCATGGCCCAGATCTGTGCTTAATACTCCATATGTGGCCTTGGGAATGCTGAATGAATGGGAATAATCACCTTGCAACGTGCTGGCTACACTTTTACTAACACAGTCAAGTATGTAATTTGCCTTCACAGCTGAAAAAGAACATTTGTGACCCACATTCCCCCACTTTCTGCTGCCGTCTGGTGCACACATGATGAAGTATGAATAAATTCTAAACAGATAGGTCTCTACCTTAGCCACAAATTTTGATGCAATTACAGAAAATAAGAATTAATCTGCTTATTTGGCCCTGGGAGAGTTGATCTGGAAAACTTGTTTGATGCAACACAATGTAAACCAACAGGTTAAGGAGGAATCCCTTCCTTGTGCATACAAGGTCAAGTGATTCACATACTTTGGAGACCCAGGTTCGTGTCTTTCATATATGTCAGGGATTTTGAACCTGTGCACCTTCAAAGTAGAGCACCTCACCTCTTGCCTCCTTCGGGCTAAGACCTTAACACAGGGACATGCACTAAATATTTTGCCTCAAACAAGATTTTTGAAGAAATAGAAAGTGGAAAAAAAGTCTGATGCTCGGTAATCTCTGATCCCTACTCTCTACAGTTGCACCCATTTTCTCTCTCAAATGAAAATACAATTGGGCAGTGAGAAATGCACACAAAGCTTCAGGAGAAGTGAGAGAAGTTACAAACTTTCCACCTCTCCATGCTCTGGTCTGAAAGTATGGAACGTAAGTATTCCATGATAAAAGTGATTACACTGGTCATCAATTTAAGGATTCCATACCCAACCCTTACTTGGGGTGGCTGTGGGGGGCCTGGGGGGCATAGTAATGGTGAGTAAATAAACCCCCAAAAGTTGCTTTAGTTCACAGATAAGAAAATGTGCATGAAAAGGAAAGCTCCAGGAGATTATTCTATTTTTTGAGACTTTAGGGGATACAGGTAATTCATTGTGAATTTGAAGAAAATAAAATATTCACTTTGAAAAGAAATTTATTATTTGAGAAAGTCAAGAAAGCAAAGTAAATGTTAGTTCTTTGAACATTTTCACTTATCAAATGTGTTAGAAGAGCTTATTAATTAAGTGGGAAAACAAAATACTCCCAAATCCCCTCATTTAATTTATTTTTAAATTTTGACCAGAGACTGACACTACTTTTGACTACAGTGTGATCAAAACAAGAGGGACTTGAGAGAAAGGCTTTCTTCAAAGAAACAGAGGAAAAATCTTTTGCATATTCTGCTAATTTTTCAATTCCTCTTGGCGGAAAATTTCCAAGAAGAGTTTAAAGTAAGCAAACAGAGAAGAACTAAGGAAAATAATTGAAGTATGAATTAGAATACAGGAAGGGCAAGGGCAGCAAGGAATAGCAGAAGGAAGCTTTTATCAAAAGTGTTTAGCTTCATGCAGGTTACTCAGAAAATGTCAGCTGTACACCAGCTCATTCTATGGAATCTAGCCCAAACTAATGAAGAAAACAGACATTTATCTTGGCAGCACATGCCCCTTGACATAAAGTCTGGCTCCAGTGACAATTATTTGACAGTGGCAGAGCGGGGCTCCCACATCCCCCAAGCACCTGCAGCCTCAGCTGAAGTCAGCAGTAGCTTGCAGAGGTGCTCTTCGTCTAAACCCAGCTAATCCTAGTTACCTGTAGGGAAGGGGCTCTCTCCAAACCATATGCACTGCCACTCTTAACCTGCAAAACGTAGACAAGATGACACCAATACATATTTGGATATCAATTTCAAGTCGTGTGCTGTGCATATTGCTCTCTAGGCTTTTAAAATAGCTGTAGAGCTGGTCTCTACTGTGTCTCCCTATTACTACTCCTATTAGTACTTACTTGTAGTCACAATAGCTATGGAATTGATGTGAAAAATATTATTGCTTCTCTGTGGTAATCCTAAATGAGAAGCTATGAAAAGCCCCAAGAAGCCACCAGCAAGATTTACCAGGCATTTCTGGAACTTCTTATAGCTTATTTGAGGATTTTCTGCTTAGTGAAAAAAAGGTGCTGCGCTTGACTTGCATTGCATAAAAATGGAAATATTTCCTGCATCCTCACAAAGGTTTGCTACCGATGCCATGTTTAGACAACTCAGAGAAGTTTCAGGAGATTTCAGCCTAAATAACTCTTCCATCCCTTTCACTGAATATTTGGATGTAGACTAATGGACTCAGTCATCCAGGATAATGACAATTAGTCTATGCAAAGAAAGGACAGTGCTTCAGTAAGAACATCAAAGAAAATGCCAGGATATCCAGCAGGCCAATGTTCAGAGCTCCTCAGTAGGAAACACAGACAGAGGACAGCTTCCACCTCCAGAGAGACATTCGAGCTCCTTGTCTTTTGAAGGAAAGGAGTTGCTGGCTGTGAACTGGTTAAGACATTTCCTGCACACCTGAGACACAAGTTCCCCAGGAACTAAGGACCAAGTTAGTTCAGCATTTTGTTCCTAGCTCATTTAGGTGGCTCCTCACTCAACAAATGGATCCTAAGGGGTTAAGCCCTTTCCATGTGCTGAGGATTAACAGAACAATGTTCACCCTGTGGGCTCCTTAGGTAGCAGGAAGTGTGAGAGCTGAACCAAGTCCTTTTTCATGTGTCCTCTCCAGCTTTCTACTTGGGACAAGAAGCTGCCAATGGCAGTTCTGCTTATTGTGAACTGTAAAACTGTCAAGGGCAGTAGTGGTCTCATGAGATAGGATCATCTCTGTGTTTGGCCTGGTCAACAGAAAATCTCCCACTAAGAGGCAGTCATCAGTGAGTTTGGCAGACACTGTGACATGATGACAGACATGGAAAAAGAATGATCTACACTAACAAAATATGGAGAGAAGTGGGGGGTGGGGGAGAGGGAATGAGAAGTCACTATGTACTCCAAAAAAACATTGGTAAGTTGCACTAGCACTATGCACTCATTACATTCTCAGTTTCTACAGCAATTGGGATAACATAAATATATTGGATACATTAATCTTCAAATGGGGAGTAGATGGTAGAGCTCTGATCTCGGTGTGAAAGGGGTACTATGCCATGAGTGCACAGCTCTAAGTGCCAGTGCATCCTGCTGTGCACTGCAATGGCTGTTGCTACGGGGTGGCTGCTAAAGCCCTGGGTAAATCCGTAGCTGCCTGTGTCTGGGAACTCAAAGTTGCCAAGGTATCTTCTAGGCTTTTGGGTCTGGGCCTCAAGACATCATGATTTATGTTTTGACTTGAATGCAGATGCATTTCCATGTCTGGACTATGTCTGACATGCTGAATGTGCTCATCTAGAAACAGTATTTTTAGGAAAAAATTCTTCCAGACATTTGGAAGAAGGTCTTCTGCCTGAATTTTCAATAGCTTTTTAGTGGGTTTTCAAGCTTTTGCAATGGAACTTATTCACATCAGTAAATCATGTCTCAGAATTTGCCATGCTTCAGAGTTTTTTATGTTTTAGAATGCCATTTTTACGCATGGGAAACAGCATTTTCTAGAAGGCCAGACATTGTTGAATAAATCAATCTGAGTCAAATAAATTGAGGGTGCAGATGTATTTGGTTGCTGTAGTCAAAAAACAAACATCAGAAGCTGAAATATTTGAGAATTTTGGAGGAACTTTTTAGGGTATCTGTGTACGCAGGCAGTGCAGATATCATCTGAATTCCTTTGCCAGGCCAAGGTACTAACATCAGCTAATGTACTAATTTACCTGGTCTGGAGGCACCATTTATAAGTGATTAGTTCAGATTCCTAATCTTTCTGTTCAATAAACAGCACTAGTTGTCATCTGCTATTCTGCTGGAAACTGAAGGGAGGAAAAAGAAGAGATAATAAAATTTTTTGGTAGAAGACAAAGTAAACTGTGTGAAATAAGAAAAATAAAAAGATCCTAGAAATAGAATACAGAGAATAAGTAAAATACTGGTAGGTACAAAACAAGGAAGCTAAAGCATTTTGGGAATATTGATTGTTGAAATAACAGAGAGGCTCAATTAGTTGCATAAAATTTTCACTGCTAGCAACACTTATCTGAGACTTCATGCTTAACTTAATCCTTCAACAGGATTTCTAAGTCTACAGTTTTCAGTTTGCTCTATGTGCCACTGTTCAGCAGAAGCATTTGCAGTTCTTTAGTTGGGATAGTATTTTGAACAGGAACATTTTGCTATTCAAGTTCTCAGAGCATTCTTCCTCCTTGACCAGTTATGAGGTGTATGTGTGCTTTTGAACAAAAAGATGGAGGAGGGGCAGGAGTAAGTCTGAAATAACTACTGCATTTGATGAGTTTTTGGTTCATTCCTACCACTGTACCAAGAAAAAATCAGAATTTTGTGATGATTCCATCTCTCATAACAAAATGCAAGTTTTTGAGACTAGAGGAAAAACCAGTATAGAACCATAACAGGTAAATTTAAAACTTACAGGAAAAAACTAGTCTACCTAAATACTTCTCAAGTTGTGACTCCGGCATGGGAAGTCATCGAGTTCCTTACCTCCCTGAGCAGTTTGCCAAAAGACTTTTCACAAATAAACAATTCAAATTTTCTAAAATTAACTTTCAAGAAGCTATTTTAGTTCCCACAGATATGTCACGATGAAAACTCAGTCTTGTATTATAAGCAAAGGAATGCAATTCATGCAAACAAGCCGTGCTAGAAATTAAGGTTGAAAAGCAAAAAATAAGATTTATAAAATAATTCCTGGGAAGACTGGGAGTTTCATGTTTCAGTGCTGTGTCAGCCTTCAATTCTACTGGGAACTCATAACCTGCCCGATACGTTGGGCAAGAGCAGAATCCTTTCTTTTCACTTACAACACTGCATACAACGCAAGCTAAACAAGAAAGTAATTGCAATATTCGTATTTTTTAATAAAATATCTTTCTGCTTTTGCTATCAGTTAGAATCTAGTAAAAGTGTTAGAAACTACTAGTAACTAATTTAAGTCTCTTGAACACGATGAGACAGTTTTAGCCACCATTGCATCTACATCAAATGCAGATCTTACACCAGGGGTTGCATCGATTTGTTTTGTGACACCAGGTCTTTGACCAGACCTCCCTGTTCAGCCGGTTGAATTTGGGCCCTCAGCTGTGTGTGAATATCTCCCATACCTCCCTTGTCCCTGGAGGCCAACAGAAGCTACCACCCCTGTGCTCAGCTGGGGGAAGGGAGGGGAAGGCTTGTTTTGTTGTTGTTCTATGAAAAAAATAATCTGTGAGAACTGTGCGGTATGAAGTTATCAGCTTAGATCTGCTTCTAACACGGCTAAAGGTTCCCCACTCCCTCATAAAACATTTACATAAGATCTGTTTATGACTTCTCAGCATAGCACATAACCACTTCAAGCCACAGCTCACCCATTAGACTTTACCTCAGCTCAGCAGGTCTGGTCAAAACAGCACTTGGCAGTGGGTCTCTGGGGAAAATTAAACCTCTGTAAGACACAGTGGTAATTTGGTTGCTTCCCTCACTCAGATTTGGTGCTGGCTTCCTTCCACAGGACAGTACAAAAGGGTGCTGTGCTAATTCAGGTGCTCAGATGGGAAATAAAAACCACAATTCCATTATGACTGAACAAGAAAAACCCTGTGAGTCTCCCTGTCTCCCCTTCCCTGCAGTCTCTCACTCAGCATAGCAAAGGGGGCTGTTTCCAGAAATCAAGCACCATTTAATTTCTAAAACTTCTATTTTCTTGAAGCATATATGTGTGTATGCTCACGTACAAATCTCTCCTTGAGGATAGTCTATACGTCTCAAAGCACAGTAACAGAACAGTAATCTTCAATAGTGTTTGTCAAACCTAAGCCTGAGAGGTTGGTACCTAGTAACAGAAAATATTACCAACAACTAAGTGATGAGCAGATCTGTGACACTATCTGAGAGGAACAATATTACTGTCTCTGCTCATGCAGCCCAAGAGAGGAGCCAGAAAGAAGCCAGAATGGAAGGGTCATAGCCAGCAGGATGATCACATTCCCTCACAAGCATGAGATTCAAGAAAGGCTTTCTGCAGGTGTTCTCTGTGTGACGCTGAAGCCAGGCCTGTGTCCCTTGCACTCTGCTGAGCAGCATCACAGCCTCTCTGTTTTTCTCTGTGCTGGATGTACAGTCAGCAGACTGCTATCACTTCCCAGCCCATAACTGCTGGGATCACAGGGCAAGCAAGGCCCTGGTGGCCAGTGCTGGAGGCAAATGGTGCATCATTGAAACCAGAATTCAGGGAGGTGTGAATTCCACCTTCCCACCTAGCACTTCACACAGCAAGTCCCCATGGACGTGGCCATCACGGTGCTGAAGAAGAGCTAACGCACAGGGTTTTGCAGAGAGCCTGCCATCAGTAAGAGGAAGGAGAGAGATGGTCCAAGGAAGTTTTCCCACGCCGGTCGGAGAAAATTGCAGCAGTTGCTCTGATATCTCCACATGGGATGGCACCCTGTGGCATATCATTAAGAGCCCACCCAGGATCTAGGAAACAACAGCGTACTCTTTGGAAACCTTTGCAGAAACACCATGTTGTTCAGTCCTTAACCTAGTTCCTTTCAAGGTTCCTCCAGAAGTTTTTGCAGAAGATTTTTCCAGCACTAACCAGGTGCCTAAGTTTCCTGGTGTTTTGCTCTGCATTTGAAGGGTAGAATGGCTAAGTATGTTCACAGCAGTTTGTACAAGTGCAGGTTCAAGTCTGGCTTTGGATGTGACCAAAGTGTTTCCTGGGCCAGGCCTGGCATGCCTGTTTAACAGGCTGCTGACCTCATTTCCCTTAAGGTATCCATTTATCCGAAGAACCTACTCCTGGCCAGGGTTAAAGAGCCAGACCCTGACACGTATCTCCTGTAATTGTTAACAGAGCTCTTGACACAATTTTGGCCTATGCCAACCAGCATTGTCCCAGCACTTAAGGGAATGGGAGAAGCTTTCTTCTTGTGCTGACAGGCAGTACAGACAAGGACACTGAGGTTTTCTCACGCAGTGTGCATGGACAGGGACTGGGTGTACTCATACTCCTATACCCAACATGGAGTTCTAGCCCTCTGCAATTTATTGGAGAGGATATTAGATAGTAAGAGGTAGAATGAATGACTTGCCTTTGCTCTGTTTTTTACTCTCCTCAGCTCCTATAACTCCATATTTTCCTCTTCCTCCTCCTAAAATTTTCATCTCTTTTCTGATTTCTTTCCCTGGTAGGTTTTAACATAAAAAAACAAAGTTTATGCTCCTCACAAAAGCAAAATAAAAATTTCTATTTCCTTCTGGGTTTTGTTTTTATACTGACTGCTTGACCTGATGGCACCTGATCCTCTCTATTCTACAATTAGTTACTAACCTCATTATCCTCACCACCCTATTATGTTTGTTTGGTAGGGTTAAATTCATCAGCAACGGAGTTATCATGATTTTCTTTCCTGTGAACCTGTCAGTGTAAGACTGTCAACATTCTCTTACTTCTGAGAAAATACACACTTTCCTGGGATGTAATGCAAGGACGTCTTTCCTCCCCTGCCAATCCTGTTCTCCTACATCTGTCTTACAACTTTTTTATGCAGTCAGTGCTTCAATAGTAGTGCAAAATCTTTCCTGAAGAAATGGTATAAACTTTATGGTTGATGAGGTAGATTCTTCTAAGCCGTGTCTTAAACTTGATCCTCATCCCTACCAGCAGAATGTCCTACCTGCAGCTTCTGTTCACCTCTGTTTTATTTTGGGACAGATGGCCTTTTTCAGTACTGGCAGATATTTACTGTATCTGACATGAAATGGAACAACAGTGACATCCATTGGCTAAAGTAAATCCATGCTAGAACTCTTCATTACACAAGAATGTTTTCAGTGGAAAGTGTGTTTGACATAAGTAATCTTTTTACATTTTTTGTGTGATCCATAATTATCAATGTTTTAAGAGTATCGCAGAAGGTAAGTTTCACATTTTTCCCTCAGATCATTTCTGAGTAGAGATCAGTAATCTCATCTTGCCAAGGAAAAGCACCCACTGATTGCCAGACATTTGTAAATTAAGAGAGAACTCTTTACTGGATATTGCAACACTGAAACCTTAAAAGCTCAGGCAAATACCAAAGATATCTGAAATTATTTATGAGGTACATATAAAATTATTTGTGGTCTTTCTAGCTTGGCAGGTACTGTCCAAAGTTAGACCCACACTTTCATTTTTTTCTCTTCTCCTTGTTTTGGTTTTTTTTTTTTTAATTTTCCTCTTGCTTTCACCAGAAGACATTTTCCTTAGTAGCTTCAGTAACTTTTATTTTTCAATCAGTTATATACCAGCCCACAACACCCTCCACCACCCATCTTCTTCTTCCCCATACCTCAATCTTGATGTCATCAGCTGCAATATCTTTTTTTCCTTGATAGAATATTAATATACAACAGGGTTGAAGTACAAAATGAAATTGTGACTCCTCACTGAGTCATAGTCAAGCGTTAAGGTCAATTAGAATCCAATTCTTAATCTATCTACACTAAGAAACTAGAAAACAGCAAACATAAGTAAACGTTGTAGGCTTCTGTATCAGATACTTTTCAGAAGTTCAGTGTCACATCTTTGCTTTTGATCAAATCCTTCATTAAATCAGAAGAAATTACATTTGTTTTGCAGTATCTTTGCTCCACAACCCTGCATTGATTGGTAGAATGACATCTTTTTTTTTTGTCTAAGGCTCCGTTACTCTACTTATTGTGTGGGCTCTAATTATCCTGGCTGGCCTATTAACCTGTCCCAGAGTTTGATGCAACACTAACTTTCTTCATTCCCCTTCTTTGGAAATTCCATGCTGTTCTAAGATTTACTAAAAATTATGAAATTGAGAGTAACATGCCAAAGAGATTCCTGGTCATCTTTTATCAGTTACTTCTAGATAATTGTATTCCCCACAGAAATATCTTTGTTTTGCATTTTTTTTCTTTTTACTGTTTTTTTAACTTCTTTTTTACTTTTCCTGTTTTTAATAGGAGAAAACTTTGCAGTAGCTGTACTTCAGCATTCCACAAAATTCTTGTTTTAAATAAAAATTATATCTTCAATTATGTAGTAAATTACTATTATTTCTTCTTTTTTTCCTCCAGTTGCAGAATATCTCACTGGATAGACTTTTCCATCTTGCCTAAAGTTATTCTAATTTCTGAACACATCAGACTAGCACAGTGCACCACATTCCCTCCATTGTTTTCTCTCTGGTTAATGATCGTGAGCACAGTTTATGGTACAGTTTTGGGCAGGCAGTTCCTGCCTGAGTACAGCTAAACTCTACTTGGGAGAAGGAGTAGCTGTGCTGTTCAAGTCCTTTACCAGGTGACACTGTGTTTATATTTCAGGAGCATCTTGTATGGAAATCTGTGATGACAACAGCATGATGGAGATGAAAAATCACCTGAAAATATTGTTCTTAGAATTTTTAGGAGCAATATCTTCTATAAAATGGTAAAGTGAATTATCTTTGCAACTTTCCCTTTTTGTAATTTTTCAATTTCAAAGTTTCTGCATTTATAATAATTTCACTATTTGTCCTTGGTAATTCTTGGACTGATGAGTTTTCCTACTAATACCTTGTAACAGTGGAGGTAAAGAAAATGCAAAATTATTCCTGCAGTTATTTCAACTTCTGCTCCTGTGTTAGTCTTACTCCCCACAGTGGAACACAGGGATGGAGCTGCTGACTTCTTAAAAAAATTATTATAGTTCTTATTTTTGCTAAGCCTTGTTGGATTTTACTGGTTTTGCTTTTATTTTCATAAGAACTTTTACTGTTTCTTTCCTGGTGTTTTCTGAGGAAATGATATCTGTTTTATCTTGCAATAATTTCTTCTTGTTCTCCCTCAATACATGAAATTAAATTCTACCTCATTTACTCAAGTGTAGTGTTGGTTTGCCGTGAAACTGGCAATAGCAACTGAGGTTTGAATGGGACCCTGTTACAAAATAAGTAGTACAACATATCTATGTAAAGTATGAGAGCTGGTGTGAGACTTGTTGAGAAATACAAGCTGAGCAAAAAAATTTGGCTATTACTTATAAAAGTATCTAGAAAACTCTTTAACATAGGATTTTAGAAGTTTTAATCTTGTGTTTGATTCTAATAATATGCTGTGAGTTCCAAGCAGGCAGTTAAAGATTTCCCACTTAAATCCTGTCAACTGCTCACATGCAGTCGGCAAGTTCAGCTAAATTAAAAAAAAGTGGAAAGCACACCGTGTGAAATGCTCCATTATGCCAAAATGACCTTCCAGAGGATAAACGTTCTGTTTACTCACTTCACACAGATGAGACTGACGGGTTTACATTATTAAGCAGGACACTTGAAGAAAGTGAAAAAGTAGGCTTCACTGTCTTGTGAAGCACAGAAACAAATTAAAATTTAAAGACTGGCTGATTTCATTTTGGAAATATTTTTCTTTACTGGAGAGTTGTATTATAGTGTATGTAATTTTTAAAGAAATCTGTAAATTTAAAACAAATACTTAGATGTCTGTAGAGACAGGATGAAGGTTTTTGAGATGTGGGTTAGGAGTAGAAAACCCACAGGAGCAGTTTTATGAATCCCACCTATTCCTTCAGAAAAGGAAGCTGACGGCTGACAGCTATTCAAAACAAGATGTTATGGCCTGTTCTGCCCAAACCTGCTTGTTTAGATCTACAAGTATCCTGGCTAGCATCAGTTAGGAGTGTAGCAGAAACAGTAACAGAAACTTGCAAACTTTCCCCTTGGTATTTTAGCTCAACAGGCACCCCAGATAAATCGGTGATCTGCACAGCACTATTTGCATGACTACCTTCCTTATGAGCGGGGCTGCTGTGAACGCTGGTTTAAAACAGTCAGCGAGAGCATTACTCCGAGAGGGACAAATGATGAGCAGCGTCCTGCTGCTGACCACATGCAAACTGCACTGATGACACTTGAACCTGGCGTGAACCTGGATGTGGCTGAGGAGGTTTACAAAGTACAAACATACTGGAAGGGAAATCGCTGTCACGGTACCTCCTCTGGAGCTTATTTAATTGGCACCAAAAATCAGCAGGCTGCTTGATTAAGGAAACAATATTCCAAACAAAGGTCATCCTTCAGATAAATCTTCTAATCGTTCTGATCAAAGATGAATCATTCCAGCTTTGCATCTTGACTTGCGAATGCTCGTTAGTGACACACTTAAGGCATGTTGCAGTGAAAGATGAGTGGCGTGGGCAGTAAGAGCTCTGTGGGTCTACTTGCATAAAGCTTTTTTCCCCTGTTCAACAAAACGTGCGGAGATCCAGCAGGCAGAACATTTTTGTGTAGTCCTGTGCTGTACCCTCCATTGCAAGTGCAGACAGAGACCTCCCCAGACTCCAGCACCATCAGATTCAAGAGGAGATAAGTATGTCCTCAAGCACTTGAGCAGGAATGCTTTTCTGAATCAGAGCCAGAGAGAGCAGCCAATATCTCCAAGGAATCTGAGGAAACTCTCCTAGTTAAGAGAAATGTGCTTTTAAGTGATTTTTAATTTCCCTGATGCTTTCTTTCACTCATCTATTTTCTACTTAGCAGGATATCAGAATGAGAACAAGATTTTTATTTAATGTGCTCATCTGATCTCTCTGATCTCTCAGACTACATTACTAATCTCTGGTATGAGGAACAACAACTTTTCCAGCAACTGGATGTGCTATTAAAGATAGGCTCATGCAACAGGGCAAGAGAAAAACACAGCTGTTTTCTAAATTACATTCAAGTGTCTGAAAGGTGGGAAAAGGCATCCTGATCAATATGCAAAAGTAATATTTTATCTTCTATCTTTAACTGAAGCAATTATAACAAGTGTTTTACACTCCTTTTGAGCTTTAAAAAAGCTCCTTTTAAAAGCTTTTCATCAATACTTGGTATTGATTTACTTGTTCTACACTTTTTACATAGGTGGACGCTAAAAGCAGGATCTTTATTTTTGCTGTACACCTCCTTTTGCCCTATCTTTGAAATGCTCCCTAAAACATGAGGGACTGCCATTACTAGAACAATGAAAGCCAATATCCTTAATCTATTTAATAATTAAATACACTACTGAGGAAAAAATATGGGTGAAAATCATGTAGCAATTAATGGAAAAAAATCTGGTACACAATAAACTTCCAAGATTAGAAACAAAGTAACATTATCTCATTGCTATTGCCTACCAGTATATCTATGAGCACAGAACCTCACAGGGAGCTCACAGAGCTCAACAAAAGTGTTCTTGCAGGGGTCAGCAAATACTGAACCAGGCTTTTGTGCACTGGTAGGGCTGAACAGAACTGAGCATCTGTTACTGTCTTCAGTCCAGATCCTCAAACAGCATCTAGGAAATAATCCCTACAAGATCCCTGTGGGAATGAGGAATCAGAAGAGGCAATATCCTAAAAACTTCTTCCGATCCAAGGCAGAGACCCTTTAATCTGTCAGGGAAGAGATGAGGGTTTACTTCAGGAAATCTTAACACACAGAGAGGAGCACTGCAGGACAGCCTGTCTAGTGGTCAGAGCTTTCAGCTGCAGAAGGCACAAACAAAAACTCTCCCTTAGCTCAAGGGCACGCTTTTCATTCTCCAATGTTTACCACTCTTCCAGTTCATCATCACCAGTTACTTGTCTTTGGACAACTAGGCTTGGGGACTTACACAGTATGACACTATGAAAGAGGGCAGAGCTGTTTCATTTCACCTGGTGAAAAAATGGGTAGGAGTAAGTACTTGATGAAAAAAAAAAGGAAAAGAACAAGGAGAAGTACTCCTGTCCTTCATATATCCTCCAGTTTTCCAGCAGTTCATGGCCAAGAGAAATCCGTATCTATGACTTTAGGGACAGAAGCTACATTAAGGTGACTAATTACTTTTAAAGACTGACTTTTTTGCTTTCAAAACCTCTTGTCTTGTGAAGCTCTGCAATGTACTCACATGTGTGGTGTAAAGTGCATTTCTTTGTTGTGAGCTTGTTTCCATATCTGAAGACTATTCTTGAACTGTGAGAAGCAGCAAGAAGTTGCAAGAATTAGTATGTGAAAGGTGAATTGGCTTCACTATCTCCACTGTCTTCTTCATTAGCTGTGATGGATGCAGTCTTGTTTGAAGTGACTCCACTTTGGTCCAGGCTGGCGCTCAGCAAGTAGGCTAGAACAAAATCAACCCTATCACGTGAGGTTATCACCAACAATGTAGCACCAACCAAAATAAAGAAAAATGTTTTGTTGGAGACTGGACTGATAAGTGGATGAAATGGCATTAACACAGCAGAAAATCTGACTACAAATCAAGAACTTTATGCTATAAATACCTGCACCCTGAGGCCCTGTTGGCCTGGCTGCATGGCAGTGACCTTCCCGTGAGCAGGGACACCACTTATGATTATGCCCCAAGGCTGAGATCCCTTACATGACACCAGACATCAATGGGTTGGTAAGTGACATTTTTGTGCATGTATATCACATTTAAAATGTGTAGAGTAATATAATTATAATATATATATAAACACATAGAGTGATATAATATAATAATATAAATAATATATAATATGTAATACTTGTATCCCAAATTTAAAATGCAGTAAATAGTAGAGTATTGACTGCCAAAAAAACTGTACTTATTAAATATTTTGTATACCTAAATTAACTGATTAGAGTGCAATAAAACAACTAATAGAACAGATCTGAGTGATCTTTCATCCCTCTTCTTCAACATTAGCTGCCCTAAATGAGGAGCGTAGACTCCCTATTGTGTCACTACCGTCTCCATAGCACAAATCTCAGCTCAGCAGTTCTGTTAATCACACCTCAGATGCTTGTTTCTAGAAGGCTTCTTGAAGGCCCACTTCCACAGAGCCTGAAGAAATAAAACCCTGCTCTGTTCTGCCCTGCCCTCTGCTCCTGCAGCAAAGCCTGTCACTGCCATCCAACAGCCAAAATGTAACTGCAGCTATGGCACACTCAGTGCCAGCCACCCATCAACAAACTGACACAGATTCGAGCAAATCTTTCACCCAGCTCAGCTTTAGATAAACCCAAGCCTTGCGCTCAGCACGGCATTTGACAAGAGGTGTCAGGCAGGCCTCCTGCCAAATGCCACTTCCTTGACATTTCTGTCCCCACTGACATGAGCGTAGCAGGACAAACATCATCCACTGTAAACAAGGACCTGCATTATTTACACTGATAGAGCAGAGATCAAAGTATGGCCTTCCCACCCACTGCCAAAGCAGAGATGTGGTGTGGTTTATTTTGTCTTATTTTATTTATTGGTGTCAAGCCTTTGGAGCCAACTAGAGTCAATGTTGTTTACAGATGTCAGAAAAAATAAAGGCTGGATAAGAATGTTTGACAAGGTCGTAGGAAAGTAAATGATTTTCATGCTGATATGCCCAGGTATGTCTTTATTCCACAGCGAAAGCCCTGTCAGCAATGTGATGGCTGATATGATGAAGATGCAGAAGTTGCTGATGACTACAGAATGATGTGACCACAAAGATGGAAAGAAGGTCAATTACGCAAGCCCAAGGGAGTTCAAAAAGGACAAGGAATTGAAAGCAATTTGTGTATGTTTACTCATACAGAACATTTTTAAGGGAAAAGTCATTCTACAGCAGATAAACTGCAAATTCTGCCAGTGGAAGGCTGGTTTTTTCCAGGCTTGTTTCTCCTCCTACCCCAGCCACAAAACCAGCTATGGCAAAAAGGTTTTAGGAGATTGGCATTAGGGCTTCATACAGTCAGTGAAAAAAAGTTCTTCAATTGACATCAGAGGTTAAAGATTTAATTCACGGGGTGATAGTACTGGCCGGGTTCTTTGCCCTTGCAACTTCGCCAACAGGCATTCATGCGTCTGTCTATGCTATGAGCTCTCATCCTCTGCTAATGTGAACTCTTTCACCCACACGCTGAGCAAAGGAACTCATTAATGAATCCATTCAGCAGTAACTATTTTTCTGGCAATTTCTCAGCTTATGATTTGATGGAAAGCACCTCAGCCCAACATAAGATTTATCTTACACAAAGGTGATTCCTTTCCTTCAGAGGAAGCACCTCACTTTAACTTCAACCTAATAAACTTCAGCCTCCTTATGTGAAGTGTAGGAGGGGAAAAATTACTAAAAATTACACTTGTGGGAAGCATGAATACTGAGAAATCAAGTTCCAGGTGGGCTTTCACTGAATGTCAAGCAGAAAATAGCTCTTCAACTTTAAAGAAAAAACCCAAAAGGGGGAACTGTGATAACTATCAATCCTGTTTCTACAGAGTAACAGGGATGATCCCCTCAGCTCAGATTCAACAAGGTGAGTACATTATGTATAAAATCATTGAGACTGGCGCACAGAACACAGCTTGTTGAAGCTTCCCACTTCTGTTGAAGCAGAACTTAAGCTCAAAGTAGGAACATATATCAATCTGGACATATTGAGAAAAAGAAAATCTTCCTATGAACTTTGGTGGTACAATACATGGGAACAAGAGGGAAAAGTTATGAAGGCACTTCAGCTTTAGTAGCAGCCAAATGCAAAAATCATCTGTAGAAATGTAAGGGGGTATGAGGAAAACAGAAGCACACCAAGAGTCTGAAATACTAGTGAGGGTTCTCTCAATGTTTCTTTAGATGCTGTTGATTTAGGACTAGGGCTTATTTTTTTATTTACTTTTAATTATCTCACAGACCTCCAAGAAGAACAATAGGACTCAAAAAGGTTTAAACGAACAAAATTGCCCTTGAAAAGACAACGAACATTGGATGTTTCACATAAGAGATATTTGAAGGGGAAACTATCATGGACATGTAGCACACGAGGTCTGAATGCAGCACAAGCCAGACAAGCATGGTGGCATTCAGTCATTGAGACAACCAGTTTCCCCATAAGAAGTATTTTTGTTATTTCTTACTGGAATTTGCTCCCCAGCCTACTAGCCCAGCAAATCTCGTTATTGCTTGAGCATCAGGGCATATTGCCAGGCCAACTTTCCCAGGCTTTCCTAAGAGAGTTCCTGCTCTTTTTGTGTTCTAACAAGCAGAAGATCAAGTGTTTCTGCTTAAAACAATTAACAACAAGGTGTTTTTATTATTACTGTTTCAAAGCTTAAAGCTATCAAAACAAAGTCATGAGTGGATTTATTTTTTTTTTAATTTAAGAAAGCTTTACTCAAACAGACACTGAGGAATGTTGTTCTCCATAGAGTTTACACAGGAGGTCAGACTACATGACAGTTGACCATTTTGACTTCTGCTTTTATAAACCACAAAGAACCATATCAAACTTACTGTTAACACCAGTGGTGGGCAGAGTACAGAGTTGCTGCCCGAATGCTTGATTACAAGAACATGAATTACCCTTGAAACAGGTGCTTTGCTTCTCCCACCCTATCAATTCCCAGTTGGATAGTACTCATCTGATTATTAACTACATAAATTATTCCACTGTGAGCTACCATGTGTGTTACCCATGACAGGGCCATGTAACTCAATAAATTCTCTGTCCAGTTGCACTAACAAATTAAGTATGCTATTTATTAATCTCCTTAGGAAAGTGCCAACTAAACACACAAAACCCCTCAACAAACAAACAAACAAACAAAAACCCCATAACTCCCCTAGTAAAATAATAATTAAAAAAAAATTAAGTTTGCACTTAGAAAACTGATTGGATTGTTCCATTATTTTGTGCACCAACAGAAACTAGAGAATATATAGTAGCAAACCTGTAGCAAAAATATCTTGCTGTCAGTCCTCTGATTAAAATTCCACTGCAATGAGATGTGTTATCTTCAGGGCCAGCCTTCAGACCAGCAGAGTCCATTACTTATTTGGCAGTTAGCAGCACACTTTGTAATTCATCCATTAAGTACAAACTAAACTCTGACCTAGAGAGAAAGTGGGCCTGAGAGAAACGACAATTCTTGGGGACTCCCATCTGTAATACATCAGTAATATGACTTTAATAGTTTATCCTCACTGGATTCTAGCATTTCAAGATGCTGTGCTGCCAGCTCAAGCTGCTGTGAAACTCGCCGTGCTGATTTAATCACCTTGCTGGTGTGTGATCTGTTGAAGACGTTACATCATCTCTCACTGCCCTTTGAAGGCATGCAATGCAGCAAGATCTCTCAGGAGCCCTTCCAAACATATTCTACTGAGTCAGATCTGCAGAGCTGACCATTAAGTAACCATCCAGGTTACATCTGTGCACCAAGCAAAGAGCTGCCTCTAGA
Organism: Melanocharis versteri; assembly: GCA_013397845.1. NCBI lineage: Eukaryota > Metazoa > Chordata > Aves > Passeriformes > Melanocharitidae > Melanocharis > Melanocharis versteri. Next base: position 124,327 of record VZTG01001877.1, on the reverse strand, counting down.
ACAACTGGATTTTTTTCACAAAATCAATTTCAGAAGCTGAAAGTGCCTGAATATTTGTTGTTTTCTGGGAATTATGTTCTCTTTAATAGCATTCTAATACAGAAGTAGATAAACTTGTTAAAGGGTATAAATAAAACACTTTGTTACAATTAAGATTTTTGACTCTCTTTTCTTTTTCATCCTATCCTCCAAAGGGCCATGTAAAGAACTGAATTTAGCAGAAAGTTTTAAATTTGAAAAATTTTTGAAAACAATTATCATCTCGAGTATGACTTTGGGTGAAATGCTATAACTACATTGTATCCAAATAGAAATTTACTAGAACTGTCTGGTACAAACCCTTGTAGCTCACCTGAATAATTTCCTTTCCAGCCTAGGCTGCTGGAAGCAGTCATGATTTTGCCTGTAATTTTCTAACACTGCAAGTGAACAACATAGATTACAATTTGGTTATGAAGGGTTCTCCCTATGCCCCATGCTCAAATTCTCTCTCTTGGCTATTTCACATTGCTGGACTACAGGAACTACAAACTACAGAAGTTCTTACAGTTTATTCTCATTGCAGTCTTCTGGTCCAATGACTTGAGGTCTGCTGTTTCACACTAGAAATGATTCCCAGCTCTCAAGCCAGCTGACTCACTGATTCAGACTGAATCATATCCAGTGGTTCCAACTGGTTTTAGTATTTTGTATACATTGCTTTTGAGTCAATTTTTCAAGCATTCTGTACAAAGAAACCAACAACTACCACATGTGAACATGGCCTAAATGCACACTTGCCTTACCTGTCTACATTTATTTCCTTTCTGGAAAACAGGCTGATTTGTATGCATTAAAAACTTTGCATCTCAATCCTGATACAAGAAAAAGTATCCCATCCTTTTCCCTAGCTCTTTTTTTTTAAACTCTATCTCATCAACTGTGCTGAAAAAACACTGTGGGGTGCCACTACCTTTTGTGAAAAACTTGGAGGTTGGATGTTTATACAAAGAGTGTCTGCAGCAACAAAGAGAACCGGATGCTTTTTGCAGAGCAGCATTACCTAGGAAACCAACTCCCCAATCTCTACACTTGTCTCCCCAAGTAGGTCCTGCCAGACGTGCCGAACTGTGAGGAGTGAGGAATCTATTGGAAGCATTTGGATTGGAAATATTGGTATTTTGGATTGGAAGTATTGGTATTTTGGAAGTTCACAGTGGGGGTAACAAAAGGGTAAAAAGCATATTTCCCAAACTTTTGCACCCTCAGCCTCATGGGATCATGGTTAAAAGGCTCTCCATGTTCTGTGCTTTCTTCTCTTCCTCCACATGAGTGCAGGAGAGAAAGTCTGTGACACAAAAAGACCACATTGTTGGTACCATTGGCTTTTAAGGACACTTTCTACTGGTGGGATGTTCACTGCTCATGTGGGACCATCTTTTGTGTTCTGCCAATGAATTCAGCTGGAAATATTGAAGAATCTAAGCTGAAGCAGGTGACATGAGCAAGTTTTTCCAGATATCAGAAGATCAGAATTTCCTTCCTTTCTCATACTGGAGACAAAAAGAGCTTGCTCTTTCTGATAATATTTGTAAGCAGTCTACTTCGGAAAAGAAACAATTTCCCTTGAGATTTGTTTTTTCAGGGTATTGCCCAGTTCTCTTCTGGCCAACGTTAACCCTATGGTACCAAACTCAGTATTTGCAACACCACATGACTCTCTGATGTAATGCTTTACATCACCATCGCTCACTTCAATGCTCTTTATCAAAGTCCTGGTAAAGGAAGAAACAGGGACTAAACCATGAAGACCAGAGAGAATGCATATAGAGCTGAATGGAAAGGTACCACTACGGCACCAGACTGTCATTCCCTTTCCTGTCAACCTACTACTATGTGAAAATCCACAGGTTTCCAGCCCAGTAGTTTCATCTGTCTAAATTCCTGGCATATATGCATTCACAGAGAGATGGAAAACACAGAGAGGATTCTCTCCTATTACAGATACAGTTCAAGGGATGGGAAGCTTAGAGCCCTCTTCCCCGTCTTAGAGGCATATCAATAGAGCTGATTTCCACAGACATGGATTTGTGCCAAAATATATCATTACAGGCAATTAGTTAACTATTTCAGGCATAATTCATGTCTTTTCATTCTTCTCTTTCCTTCACAAAGATACCTCTTCAATAACTATTTTCCCTTCTAGCACGGAAATCCATTCCCAGGGAATTAAGGGAAACAAATTACTGTCTATTATGATGTTGCAATTCCTAACCACAGGGTTCAGCATCAAGAAGTAAAGAACAATTATTGGAACATTAGGGCTTAACTAAACATTTCAGTATTTGGCAGGGCATTCTCTGCACCAACAAGGAAACAGTCAGCCATGCGTATGTGTGCTCACACTTGGTAGCTATAAAATGTAATTGGAACCAGTGTTTTAGGACTTTGAGTTTTAGTAACATTACACAGATTTTTAGCACAGGCGCTATGGTACTAAAATGAAGCACTTCAAAAATATTTTGGGTTTGTTGTTTTTTTTTTTTTGTCATTTGCTGTTGTTAAAGCAGATGGTAGTATAGCGTTAATGCTTTGCATGGGTCTTCACAAGGGTTCCTGGATTTTTTGACTAATCAGATCTTTATCATTTGCTCTGAAAACCATGCTTATTGAAAAACAGAAGTTGTGACCCAGAGATCACCTGATATCTCTGCATTTAACACAGCAGCTGAAAGCCTGAAATATTGAGGATATTCAATCTATTTGCAAGATTTGGAGGTCAGCCTGCACTCTCGGTCACCCCAGAATATTCCAAGCGTCAGAAGTTAATTCAAGTTTTCTTGAGAGAAGGGAGAAGCTTTTGCTGGAATGAAAAGTTTGGTACCTCTTAAAAAGCTGGAATGTGCGTCCTTTTGGATATGAAAGGTCAGGGCTCTCAGAAAATAAACTAACTTTGAAACCATAGACATTAAGACTACGCAAAATTTGGAGTTGTCAAAATAGGAGAGCAATTAATCTACATTTGCAACTGTGAAGTTCCCATATTGAAAGAATATGTAAATGTGGAAACCCTCTATAAAACACAACAGATAAAAATCTCATCCCCATTACTGCACTTTTCATGTGTTATCAAATTTCTCACCTTTTTAAAATTTAAAAATCCATATGGTTAGTAAAGAGATCATTAATCAGCAGCCACTGTGTTTCAGATCTGAAGAGCAGATGACGCTTCTCAGTAGGAGTCACTGGCCCTGCAGCAGTGTCACCCTCTTGTGTCTCTTGGGAGACACAATCCTCTTTTTTGCAGCCTGACTTCGTGGCATGGAAGATATTTCTAATGCCCCCTGCCTTCTTATTATGAAAAACAGACCTTGAGGGCTGCCCATCTCCTGCCTTCTCTGCCATGGTGTCCCAGACAATCACCCAGTCACCACAAACCCGAGGCAGAGCAAACACTACCGTCACACTCCATGCCAGAACCTTTCCTATGCTGCCCATTCAGCAGTGGCAAGAAAGAGGGTTGAAATCTCACTCAGGAGCTGGTCACAGACCAGGCATTCCTGTGCTGACCACAGCTCACCTTCCTCCTTGGAGAAGCTGTACTGCAGCAGCAGGGCCCCAGAGTCCTACCTGCAACCTCAACCTCACACCCTGACCTCGCACACCAGCTGCTCTTCTCTTCCTGACCAGGATCCTGTAAGGACAAACCAAGACACTCTTTCTGGTTTGCCCCACCATGTCCTCTTGTCCAAACTGAATACAAAAATTACTGAAGTATCCCTTTTCTGACCTGCAAGGCATCATCTTGCATCCCAAGCTGAGTTTAACACAGCAGCCCAGCTCCACCACCTACCAACACGATCCTCCTTTTAGATTAGATATCAGGAAGAAATTCTTCACTGTAAGGGTAGTGAGGAACTGTAACAAGCTGCCCAGAGAAGCTGTGAATGCCCCATCCTTGGAAACATCCAAGATCAGTGTGGGCAGGCTTCTGAGCAACCTGGTTGTTGAAGATGTCCCAGCTGATTGCAGGGTTGTTGAACCAGATGACCATCACAATATCCCTTGCAACCTAAACTGTTCTATGATTTTATATAATCAGCAGTGCATTAAATCAACCAGCCTTAAGTAACACTGACATATCTCTCTCTACTACATAACCAGACTTTTTTGGTGTTTACAGCAGCAAGTGATTAATTGATCAATTAAACCTCTCAAAACAGAGTGTTTCCAATTAGAATAATTAAGAAAACAAAATAACAAAATTATTCAATAAATAACAGCAAGCCACCACTGATATTGGTTTGCTGTCCCGACTTTGGTTGAAGACAGAGTATGCTCTTTCTCCCACACTGTTTCCTGCAGAGTTGTGGTTTGCACTGGCAGAAGGATTCATTAAACCAATTCCCAGGATAGGCACAGCTCTCTGCATTATTTGCCATGAGAACAATATTCCCAAGAAGCAAAGTCTTAAGCACAGACCACGTGTTCCACCAGCTTCATCACTAACATAGGTGCTACTGGAAGGCAATCAGATTTACGTGGCTTCAGCTAGCTGCAAACTCCTGAGTCCACCAGTTTTTCCAAATTGGTTCCAACCTGCTTCGGAGCTCTCAAAGACCAAGGAGTTAATTCATAACAGCACTGTCTGTACCCAGGCCTCCCTTGCATGCCATCACTGGTAGCCACCAGCTGGCTCTAAGTAGTCAAAGAGCAGGTGATAAAAGCGCTCCTGAGGGCCTGGGACTCTGACCACAGCTTGGGGTGAGCACAGCACAAAGCAGCTCATTGCTGTCTGGCCCTTCACAAAGCAGGAGGTGAGCCATCTTAATTTACCATGAGGTCTCTTAGAGAAAACCCGATCACCACTTTTGGCTGGCCTCAAAATACCTCCCTGCAATTTGCAGATGAGAACTTGCAACTTCAGCTGCCTACACATTAAGGCTGAGCTGACACTTTGAGGATGTAATTTCACCAGTCTCTTCAAGGCATCTCCACAGATGAATCAAAGCACTAATAAAGAATTTTAGAAAGCTGTTTAGAAACACATAGTTTGTTCGAAGTGTTATATAAGCAAACCTTACAGCAGTCCCTGGCATTTGTCCCTAATATATCTGACCCATTGTAACCCACAACTTAGGATTTATGTTTCCCAGCATCCAAATTACTGTGCTTCCTTTAAATGGTACTTTTTCTCTGAAGTGTTAGTTTTTCCTTCTTTTAGTTTATTTATGATAAACTTACTATAGTATTTCTCACTCCCTCCACATTTTTTTTCTTGTGGGGATCTCAGACTTCTTTTAACATAATAAAATTCAGCATTTAAGGAGATTTTTTAAAGGGGATTCCAATACATTCAAAAGATCTCCTGAGACCTCCTGCCAGCTCAATTATTCTGTGATTTTAGTCCTTTTTTGTCATGGTCATTTCCATGTCATCTGAATGTCTTTACTCATGCACTAAGCAACATGACTAACATCTGTCATATATTGTTTGTTTTCTTCTCTTCCCCCAGGGGAAGAAGGAAGAGAGGGTCTGGTATTGGTGAAGTGGTTTTCATTTGTTTATTTGTTTGTTTAGCATGCGTGTTGCTATGTGTTTACAAGAGAAAACACGAGGTCAGAAAAATGCTTCATGGAATCAGGGTGGGAGCTGGAATGTGTATAGAGGTCCTCAGGAACCAGAGGGAACCCCAGGACTGCCAGGTAAGCCCTTGCCTCTTTCTTTGTGCAACAGGCGCACAGATGGATATGGTTTTTGCTCCTAAACTTCTTTGTCTCAGGCTTGGGAAGGCTTCGAATGAGAACACGCAGATCTTAAACACGATTCAGAATTCAGCAGGGAGCTGGTGTGTGGAGCCAGGGTGTGTCTGGCATGGTCGTGGTAATGCCTGGCTGGGAAAGGCACCGTTGTGTTCTGAAGATGCCTGAGCACAGATGGTTTCACTCACCTGTCCAAGGCTAGCCAGCACGAAAAAAGGAAAAGGGTCAGCAGCTGAACATGAGACAGTATACGGCCGGTGGAAATACTCTTCCACTAAGACAAAGGAAGGAAAAAGGACTGTCTGTTGCGCTTTGTTCGTGGTGATTTTGTCTGTCTAACATCCTTATTGGCTCAAGGACATCTTCAGGAAGTTTTTTTTGCTAATCTCTTATGAGATTATGACTGAGACTTCCTTTTCTAATAAAATATTGTTTTTAGCTCCTTGCACACTTGTAATACTTCATCCGTGGAGCTGAAATTTCCCATATCTACGATAAATATTTTGGCAAAATTTCACTCGTGAAACATTGAATGAGACAAGAAAGGATATGTTTTGCCCTTGCTAAAAAGATGGACAGCACTTCTGTGAAAAATCTTTGGAACTGTAAAGAGACTGCTAAGGAAATTGCTAGACGTTATTCAAGAGAGATTTGCTTGTTTCTGTGAAAACACATGGATATTTGAGAAACTGTAAGCCACTGAGGAATCTCAATTCACATAAACGCAGTTGTGATAAGGTTTCTTACCTGGCCTTGCAGTCTTGTCCCACCAGAACATGCATTCGCCATTGCCAAAAGTCAGGAGTATAAGGCTCCTCCCAGCTTCTTTGGGCAAAGAAAGAGGAGCAAGGTTCTTTTATGCACCGAAGAAACTGTCTTCTTCAGTCCTGTTTTCCAGAAAAATGGATGAAGGCACCAATTCAAATGCCTAAGTAACACTTAAAGGTGCTAAAATATAAAAAAAACCCTACAGAATTCTTGGGTTTTTACACGGAGACAAGGAGAGAGAGGATGAGAGACATGCAACCTGGGTGAAACTCAGAAAAGCATGAGATGTAATCCTTGATTCCAGATGACTAACACACAGCATTTAGCTTTATGAGAACAAGCACTCTTAATAGGTCTTCATTATCAGGCAATTGTTTTTATATGCTATTTGCCTAAACTTATAAAAATTCTGGAGAGGTTTTTGAATGATGATTTTACAGTTGCTTTAAAATGTCTGATGAAAATGTTGGACGTGACAGAATTCACATCATACCACACTGAGTCCTTTCACAAGTAAAGGTCTTTGATCAGGTGACATATCCATACATTCCTGGAGATGGTCATTCTGTCAGTTGTTAATCAATTTATTGTGTGCTTGATTAATATTCAACAGGATTTTAAAAAATTGTAATGTTATAATACATTCAATAACTGCAGCCACACCAAAAGAAACTTAGGGATTCCATGGGAAAAATCTTAATTCTGGCTTTTCCCCTTATTTCTTCGTCATTTCCAAGTAATTTTTCATTGTTATTATTATTATAATTCGCCATGCCGTATTAAGCAACAATAGGGAAGTTATTATCTTTCATTTCCTTTCAATAGAGAGAGAATCCCTTAAAATCCTGTCTTTGCCTTTTTCTCCTCTTGGTTTCTCAATGAGCACAGAAGGAAAAAATGAGATCAGATTCTTTATCTTCTGAGACTATGATTCTCACAAGTGAATGTTATTGTCAGTCCTGACCTTGATAGGAAGGCTATGAAAAGTTCGTTAAGTTTAATTTATTGTTGACAAAATAAATGCCTGGTTTTTACTGCTACAAATCCATAATGAAACATTTTCTTGTTCTGCCACGCATGTAACTGTCTGACTTGAAAAGTCCTGAAAAGTGTTTTGAGAATAGCGCGGGCCAAAATACTCCTTAAACGCCCTCGACCAATCTTATGAAGACTTTGGATTAAGAAAACCAAGGAAAAGCAGCGTCTTCTCATGTACCCTGAGAAATTTTCACTTCTTTTCCTGTAGAGCATCTTCAGATAGAACACTAGCAACATTTTAAAGACTAATGAGATGAAGAAAAAGGAGGTATCGTTTGAAAAGGAAGTGTGTCTTGGGATTCAGGAAGGGCCAGGTTAGTTACAAAAAGACAGGAGAGGTGAAGGAGCTGCTGGAACACATGATGAACAGCAAGTGCAGAGATATAAAATAAAGAGCAGGCAGTCAGGAGGTCAGAAGGAAATTCAAGAGCAGGCTGTTGTAGTTTCGAGGCGTAATTTAGAGGCCTCCAGGCATTTAGAACACGGCTGATGGGACCCCAAGTGCTGGACCTTCCCTATTCCTTCAAAGTAACAAGTACAGCATTGGTAGGAATGACAGCAAATGACAGATATAGTGATTAAAGGGGTGAATTCAATAGAGGTAAAAAGAAAAAAATAATTCAAATCAAAGAATAGGGGATGCTGCTGAATAAGCAGACGTGATTACGAATGGACTTGGTTAGGAATGTCTTTGGCAGCACCTGAAAAGCTTCAATTGTTCTCTAAGGCGGTATCAAAATTATGATTTACCGTTTAGCTGAAGTTCTCATTTCCAAATCTACGACATGCATATGCACCCTGGCAAGAGGTGTACCACATGCACCCAAGCAGTATCACATGGTTTAGCCATGCTGTGTTCATTTCTATGGCTGGTTCCCACTCATTCACTATTTAGGAAAATTTGAGTTCTATCATCACTCTAGAGTGATTTTCAGAAGAGTCATTGTACGAATTACTTGTAAAATAATCGTTTATGTGTTTAATGACCAGCAGTCAATATTCAGTTTCATGAAATGCCCAAAGAAAACGAAGTACAGGCATTCCAAGGTTCACTTTCACAGGCCAGGCTATGGTATGAACTACTAGTGCCCTTTGGATGAGAGCAATCTGGATCTCCATTCTAAGGTATGTCATAGGCTATCAAACCACACTGACTTGAGGACTCAAGAATCATCAGTCAAAATTGAGAAGATATTTTTCCTGGCATTTCCCTGAGTTATTTCCACCCTTAAAATTTCCTAATATCACTGAAGCCATGTTTAAACAACATCACATTTAAAATTATAAAATTAATTACTGAGTGTGTTTTCTGCTGAAATTTTGGAATATTATCATATATCATGTTATTTTACGTGCATAGCACAGAACAAAAATGTGCTAGTCCCCCCAAAAATGAAGTTTTGTATAATACTTCAGAAAAACAAACAAATTTTCTCAGTTCTAGGGATTTAGAAAAGATAGAATTATTACTTTTTTTTATTATAATAATAATTAGAGAAGATTTAAGTACAGTTTTCTGAATTGTCAGCTTTTAATAAAAGTTATTGAGGGAAAGATTTTTACTTTGTAAAAAATGTGGTAAGTATTCCCAAACTTTGGAGGCAAAACATGCAATGCATTATCTGAAATACCGTCTCCAGGAGCAATGAAAAATTACTGACCTGATCAGAAATAATAACCATAAATATATGTTGTACAACTGGAAATAGGAATTACAGATGTAATACTTCCTTGTAGGAAGGTGAAGAGAATGGGAGACTTTCCACCATGTTGCTGTTACCATGGCTACTTGCTGGGATGCTGTATACTGTATTAGATAAAAAATGTGAATATAGAAGGTGAATATCAGCTCCATGTGTTGTGCATGTCTACACTAATTTTATACTTTTCAAAAGTCATTTTAAATAAAAATTTTCAAAGCTGAACGATTGCCAAACTTCGGTGGAACACGAATAAAACTGGAATCAGTGGAGTCACTAAGGTTTCTTGCATCAGAAATACAGGGGTTTGAAAGAGTAGCTGCAACAGAAGAGATCTTGTTAAACCTGATTCGATGGGAAATGCTGCCAAGGACCCAGTTCTATGTTCCATCTTGCTTTAATTGTAGGTCACGCTTCTGAAAAATGCAAATAGTCAGCAAGCCAAAGTGTTCTTGCTGGCACATTAAACAGCCACGTTTCTTTTTGGTTCAGTAACTACTTGAAAGAGACCATAGAGACACAGGGCATCTGCAACAAATATTATTTTAAAATATTTATGATTTGTGCATTCAGAACTCAGGGTGGTATTTTAGTCGCATGCAAAGACAAGTGGTGATTTTAGAATTATTACGATGACAGCAGTACATTAACATAGTCATGTTTGTATTGTTTCTCACTCCAAAGCAAAATAGCCTTTATTTCACCATCTGCTTAGAAAGCACAGCCTAAAAATATATTGGACGTTTTGTCTCTCCTCTGATCATCTTATGAATTGCTTCCATAAAAACAGCCACACCTACAGCGATGCTTCTCAGTTATCACTGTCATGTTTAAATGTCATGGTAGTGTAAAACACATCTCGTGGCAAACATCATAAATATTTTTGGTTTCTTTTGCTTGTACTCACACAACCCACTATTGATCTGCTTGTTTTTTTCAGAATGGAAGCAGTCCTGTTCGTTCCCAAGCTGGACCTCAGTGTGTAAACTCTTGAAGATCCATGGTAATTAAAAATGGTAAGAAACACTAATAAGAAAATTGAATAAATAGGTATACTCTTCATTGTTTCTATTGGCATAATATGAAAGAAATCACACTGCAGTCAAAATGACAGTTTCTTTGGCTGACAAGTTAGAAAGCTTTTTCATACAAAAGAAAAAACATCATCCTTCCCCTTCTTATACTGAATAGAACAAAATATACCAAAATACATTAAAATAGTAACGCTTACTTTCACGGGACATATTCAGATATGTACCTGACCGGAAGAACGCTGTTCTGTTACAGAGCTGAAACCTCATTTTAACTCCAGAAATACTGCAAAAATTTTGTAAAGTGCAATCAAATGAAAGACGTACATAAATAAAACCAAAAACTCTTATTTCTCCAACAAGAGTGGGGCATTACACAGAATTAAATTACAAGAATTTTTTTGACTAAATGAAAATTTCTTTCTATTCTAGAGATTATCACAACCTTTTTCAAACTCATTCGGCATTACTAATATCCTGTGAAAATAATTTTGAGTCCTAGCTGAATAGAACTGAGGGTTACTATTACAATACAATATTTTGCAGAAAAGAAAAATAAAATGATTGTAAAAGTTATCATGTCAAATCTTCACCTTACAAAGAAGACCTGAGATTTTCTCCTGAAATTATAAATATTTGGTATGGTGTGCTGATAACTTTATTAAAATCTGCAATGTAATTATCAGCAATGTAAACTACAATATTGGATAAAATACTTCTAACTGTATCATCTGTTGCACTTATCTCAAAATTCCAAGCCAGACATCCTAAAATAATGATCTATATGTTATTTTAAATTCGAAGTTTATCCTTTTTTAATGTGTCTTGCATTTCAAATTTCTACTTTGCAAATATAACTGCCTAAAATCCTTTTTTTTTTTTTTTTTTTGATGAAGACATCCTTTCAAAGGCAAAGATTCAGGCCTATGAGTTTTGGATTTAAGATGCAGTAGTCAAAGGCTGGCAATAAATACAGTTTGAGAACTTGAAGCATCAATTTGAATTCCATTGGAAATGCACACAGGAATGCTATATTTTGGACAGAGATTTCTGACCCAAAAGACATTATTTAAATGCTATCTTCTTCTGAGTTACTGACTCTGTGGATATTCTCCTATGAATGCCAGGGAAACACTAATGGCTATGCCAAGTAAATGAATCTGAGTGATGTTTTGGCTTCTTTCACACTACTATCCCAGTAATACAATGATTCACCAAACTTACAAAAATCACAATCAAAACTGGGTTGTAATCATCCAGACCTCTGTAACACTACCAATTAAGATACCATGGGACTGTGACAGAGATTTAAATTCTGTAGAAACACAAAACACTACTGACTCGAGATGGTGGTTGGTGAGACCAAGCTGTGGCTATGCATACTGAGAAGAAATTTCTTTTTAGTCCTTTCCAAACTGAATCCTGGATACGAAGTGGGTCTGGATATGTGTATGTACAAGTCTGAATAAAGCATCAATATGCCCTGAACCAATGAAGGTAACACCATTTTGACCATGTTTTTCCCTTTATATCCAGTTGTACTAATATAGTGGCACATTTCTATCAGCTCATGGCGAGGTTCAGGCTGCTTCTCCGGCACGGAAAAATCTGTTCCATTTCAAATGGAACTCTTGCTGTAGGTGCTGCTTCATGCACACTTCAGCATGCCTCTTCAAAGAACTGAAATATCTTTCCTGAACCCTTTTGCAAGGAGATTTATGTCATCAGTTAATGACAAATAGTCCCCTCACAGCAGCCAAGAACCAGTTTTGCTATTAGACTAACTGTAGTAACATCATGTTATGTGCCTAATGATCTGGAAATACATTCACTTTGCACTCCACTTGCAATGCAAGTATCAAACAGCCATTCAAATCCATACTTTTAGACAGGCATTTATCAAAATGAATCTTAAGCAAAGATTAAATGTTATTTATTTCAGCCTTATTTGGTTCTGTCTGTTTTCTTATTTCTGTTGTTTCTTAGCTCCTAGACAAAACAATATGACCCCTAAGTTAACAGGAAAATGAGTAAGTGGTAAGTGGATTTAAAAACAATAGGAAGTACCTGGAGAAAGGGAAAACATTATAAATCAGACATTACTTAATGAAACCAAAAGCCACATAATCTACTTGAACCAAAGCTTACAACTCAGATGGCTCTTAAAAAAAGGAAGAAGGAAGAGAAAAACTGAAACACAGTTCTGGAGCAGTTATGATGTCTCTATTGAAGCAAAAGAGTCAGCACACAAGAGAATAAACAGACTGATTCAGTGACTTGTCATGGCACCCAGAACATGCTGATTAAAGCCCCTGAAGTTATTGGAAGAGGTTTTCCAGGTGTGATGCTCATCAGCTATTGCTCAAGCTGGGAATTAGTTAAGAGTGTGCTGAAATACTCTTTTCCATCTCATCAAATATTCACCTTCATGCAGTTCACTTGCTCCCACCATCTGTGCTTATGTAGGCAGACAATGCTCACTCAGCTACTCCATTGTGAGGGTTTCCACTATTCCTATTTCCTAGTTTAGACGAACAGGTTTTTCATCCTCAGTGTCACACATTCAGCAGCACTAATTCCACATGGGTCATGCCAACTTTAAGCCTTGAGAGCCAGAACCATCTGTCTCCTCTATCCATGTGCCACAAAGCAGTCCTTCCTATATCACCTTAGTGTTAACGGGTTTGTTTCAGTGGCAAGTGACAGAATAGGGTGACAATTTGGGCACTGAATCTGGTATTCTAGTTGAATGAATCCAGCGACATCAGGTTGGTTTACTGCTGTAGATATGTGGGAATTGTTTCAGAAGACCAGCCACTGGTTTAGTCCATTTTGGCTTCTTTACCAGAGTAAATCTGTATTGCAGTAAGTAAGCAACCATCATGTTCAGCAAGGTTTCCACCTTTGTCAAATCATAATCATTGCACAGACATACATTGGACTCGGGACCATTACAGCAGAAGTTTCTACATTAAAAGCTCTGCACATAAAAAAGTTTGGGAACACACGTGTCCCATCACTTGCCAAGTCTCAGACCTGAAACTTCTACAGCAGTGGAGGTATTGTACTAAAGAACTTGTATCAGGACCTGCTCAAGTGTTCCAGAGTCATAACTGGACCTCTCATGGAGCTAATGAAATGCCAGCAGAACTTTTAAATAGGAATACATAATAAAGTCCATAAAATCTTGTTAGTCCCTCACCAAAAATCTAATTTCAGTCCATAGTGGTATCAGTAATGCCAAAGATTGGTTTCTGTACTCCAAGGCCTCTGTGTATTCACTTGCACTCTGTTCGTACTGCAGAGCTTCCCAACACACTCAGTTTTGCAGGGCATTTCATTTCATGTCTCGAGCTGCTTGTTTCATGTCGTGCCAGATCAGATGAACAACAGAAACTGCCCAAGCAGATAGATGTTTGTGCAAGACTGAGCTGGAGCAGAGACCTTAAGGCTGGGATTCATCTCACTGATTTGAGATGTCTGCAACATAGATTATGACTTCTGAGATAGCTGTCCACAGCTCCCAGGTGGGGTGATTCAGCTGACCTATTTCTAGACATCTGCTTTAGGGTAGCATTACTTAAGCTCCAGGAGTGTTATCTGTCCCTCAAATGAGTATAAAGGAAGCGCATGGTGACTAACCCAGAGGGAGATGTTGACATTATCAGACGTTTTCTCTGACTTCTGAACTCAGCTCTTTCACTTCCATTTAATAAAACACATTATGATGGGAACTCATACGTTATTTTTTTCCCCTCTTTCTAGAACAAGACACATCTACATTCAGTTATTCTTGAGCATAGTCAGTTCTCCCAGGCTGAACCAGATCTCCAGAGAAGCAGCTATCTCTTCTATTTGTCAACAGTATTCAGAATTACTTTTATTGAGCAATATCTTCCACCACTACCACAGGTTCACTGCTTTTGGTAATTTTCATCTCCTTTTCCAATTAAGAGTTTCCCACAGTGATAGGCAAGGAAACTATAAGAACCATCTTCCCCCTGTCTCCAGTAGGATAAACTGTTCAGCCATACTGACTTTGAGGAAGACTACTTCTGTCCTAAAAAAGCTGCAAATCATATTTACATTCCGTGTTTTAACCAGTGGGTCCTCCATTGACAGGATAGCAACCCAGCATAACTGATCACCAATATTCTGCTGTTTAAGTATGTATCCAGCTAAAAGGTACGAGAGGAATCTAGTTAATATACTGTTGCTGATCTCATTAAAATTTCCCTGTAGTGTTAGAGATGATGGTATATTTTGGTTGAGAAAGGATGTAAAATTTTTAGGTAAGGCCAAGTTATATAGGTCCCTGAGCAACCTGGTCTAGTGAAAGGTGTCCCTGCCCATGGCAGGGAGGATGGAAATGGATGATCTGTAAGGGCCCTTCCAATCTCAACATTCAATGATTCTGTGATTCTATGGCCAAAGACAAACAGCCATGACAGCCTAACACTGATGCTGATGCAATCCTAGCTCTTGCATTAATTCCCTTCCTTGGAACTTGCCAGTGACTACTCACTATACATTTTTCAACTCAGATATGGATATTATGAAAGGCAGATGTACAGAGACTCGGAAGAACACAAACTGTTCTGCTTATACTAGGAACATTCAGGCCTGGGCAGGACATGCTGGGACATCAAGTTCAGTTTCTTGGAAACCTAGACAATTGTGATATATATAATCCCCCTGCAATACTGAAACATACTTGTTAGACTGCTTCAAGACTGAAAGGAAAACAAGGCTGAAAGCCCCAAGGATTCCTCAATTTCAAAAACAATCTGCACCTGCACTGATCACATAAGACAAAATAAAACAAGTAGCTCTTCATTTCCATAAGTCAGTTGCTCCAAATACTTATTTCAGTACATACTCTACCCAGCTGTCACACTCTATCCTAATCTTGACATGATTTAATCTGTTCTAACAGATAGTGGTGTAAACAGACACACAAAAGACACAGCCAAACCCTGCCAAATCCCAGCACAAAATGACTGGATCATACTCTGGTGTTGGCAACATGAAATTTACTGCAGGATATGATTTTTAATGATAGCAGTTCAGTACATGAGGGGAATTATGCTCCAGTTTCAATGGTTGTTACACTGTCTGATTTTCTTTGCTTTAGAAATGCACTTAACATCAAATGAAGGCTAACAGCTCATAAATATAGAAAGAAAGTTATATTTCCTTCATGCAGAAATAGCAATTTGTGTTGTTTTCAATAACTGCTTCCTATTTGGTTTATATCATCACTATTTTCCAAAAATTTATAAGCAAAATCCATTTTAAAAAGTTTTATTTATTTTTAACTAAAATACATGATGTAAAATGGTAGGTAAGGAAAAGAGGACAGATACCTGACTTATGCCGTTGAACTTCACATGCATTTTAAGGGAATTAATTGCATATGAAAGTTATTTCTGTTGATAAAGATGAGAACGTAAGGCATCTCAGCTACAGGTGAGAGAGATTAAGGGCATGATCCTTCTAACTGCTACTCATACAAGATCTTACTCGAAACTATATTTTTCACACTAGTGAAAGGTGGAAAAACATATGACAGACATCACTTTTAGAGATGAAAACATGATACAGACCTCACCCAAATGAAACCTAAAATTTGGGGATTTGGTAAGAAATTACAAAAACACCAGCATAGCACTGGGGGAATTCTATTTCAGAGTTATATTGTCTTGTCTGAGTAAAAGGCTAGATAACTCTCTTTCTCACCATGCTATGTAGCCCTCTAATCTGCTTCTGTGTGTTTTCTGTGCTGTTTCGTATTCATTAATTAAGAATGTGAAATTGCAGATCTTTGTGAAGCTAATACTCTCCTGAAATGTACCTGACAAATATGCTAGGAAAAAAGATGCCTAAATATTTTCTTGTGAACACATTCACATCCCAGACTTCCAATCTTAAGAATCCTGATACTACAATAATTTGGAAAAGATCTCTTACAAGAAACATCTGTACTGTGCTTCGACACTTGAAAGGAAGAGAAAAGTCACCACAACACAAGAATTACAATGTAAGAAGGAAGTTTTATAATTAGTCCTAACTTGTGGTTTAGATTTTAGATAATATGTTATTTTCAGTTTATAATTAAACAGCTAATTTTGTCATGAAAGAAATGCCAGAACATGCCAGAGTATTAATCCATCTGACTGAAAACAGATACATTATTCTGGGCCCCTCCTGATACAAAATGAATCCTCTTACCTGTTATGAGTCAGCAATAAGACTGGTTTTGGTCCTTATCTTTAGCTGGGTAATAGACCCCACAAACCTGAGATTTTTAAGAATGCGTGTGCAAGGATGGATTATTTTTTATTTAATCTAATTATTCAATTTGAATTAATTCCAGTCCAATAGTGAGGAAAAAATATTGTATCATGGATTTTATATTGTATAAATTCAATCTCTGTTTCAATTAATATCAAACTTTTTTTTTTTTTTTCTCTTAATTGACAATTATGATCCAGAACATCAGAGGACCTACTAGGGTACCACCTCCTATGCCTACATACCCAGCCAGCTCTTAATAATTTAGTCTTGGTTCATTTCTGGGAGTGGGAAAAACCATCCAGTAAAGATGACCATTGAAAGGAGAAGACAAGAAATAACATGAAACAAGGAAGAAAACACAAAGGAAACAACTAAAATCAAGAGAAAAGATCTGACAATTGTGCAACAAAAATCATAGATCTGAGAAAGAAAAGAGGGATTGATTAATCATTAGAGTACAGTCTGAAGTTAAGCAAACTTTGTAGATACCAATATTTCAGGCACTACCCAGCTTCTCCTCTGTGCCACTCCTCATTCCTAGTGCAATCTCATCAAATATCATTCCAGATAAAGAGCAGTTCTGGAGTCAACCATGAGAACATGATGAAAAGTCAAACAATGGTAAACACAGACTCATCTATTTTGCCAATATGACACACTTCAGTAGTATCTAACTGAACTCACAAACACTGTATATTTAATTTTCAGCTGGTAAACTAAGACAGATAAAAAAAGCTGCTAGAGGGTTTTTTTGACTTGATAAGTTTTTCCAAATGTTTTTAAATTTGGGATTATTTTCTCACGGTCTTACATGGCCATGATTCTTCATAAGGAGGGCAGCAAAGTCCTGTTCTCAAAGCCACAGCTACTGCAGGAGGTTACTAGAAGTCACATTTCCCATTTATGTAGAACCATCAGGTCTGAAGAGCATATGTTGTATTTCCAAACTGAAACAGATGCATTGTCGCTCTCACTGCCACACACCAAATCCTGCAGATGGCTGTACTGGATCAAACCGGACAGAAGTGGATTTCTAGAGAACACATAATAAAAAAGCAAGCCCATTATGAATACCTTCCCATGCATTTATAAATGCTGCTGCTAGTGCTCCTGACAAGCTGACAGTTTCTTCCTGAACACTTTGTTAAGGGCACTGATGGTTGGAAAAGTGTCTGTCAGCTTCAGATTAACCAAATTTGGTTATTCATAGTTTTCAGCTTATTACCTTTAGAGCATACACAGACCTCTTGTGTTTCTAAGTGTCTCCCTATCAGTGAAGGAACTGATTTATTTATGTACATGACCAACTTTGTTCACGGGAGGAAGAGCACTTAATGGAAGATAGGAAATATTATTTATTATCTATTATTATGCCTTAAATATGCTGTCAAGAAAAGATAACATTCTCTTTGTTTTCCTGTACATTCTTATTGCCACAGTATTCAGCAGTGACCTCAGTCTTATTGTTGCATATAAGCTGCAGTAGATATCATATGCTCACATTTACTATGTTAACAGTGGTCCTGCTTGCTGAATGCAACAGAATTAATATTATGTAAAATTATCATCAGATTCTGGCAGGGCAGCCACCTAAAACCACTAAGGAAGAAAATAACTTATTTTCTCAGTGGGAAGAACAGTGTGACTGTTACACTTCATTCTCTTCTCCTTACTATCTTGAACCCCATGAATTTATTTTCCAAACTTCCTCTAGCAACACACCTGTCCTGCCTAGCACAGGTGGCAGTAGGAGCTGCTTTTGACCTGCCCCGTTCCCCATCATCTATGTCAGATTTACTCAGTGTGTCTTTTGACCATGCACTGGCTTTCAATGGTGTTTGCTGGTGTACAGCAGGAGAGAGTGCCTGTGTGAGGATGGAAACCTCCACCCACTGCTTAACGACTAGCCAAGCCTAAATTTACAACCAGGTGGGACTCCAAGATAATAGTTACGTAGGAGCATATTCTTTAAGAAAACCTTTGAGGAGTTCAGAAAACAGGACAAGACATAATCAAAACTGGACAACGAAGAAAAAATAATGGCCCTGAGTTTTCCTTCTGCCTATGGGACCCAACAAAATTCCAAAAGTGTTAGCGCTGGAGAAGAGAAGGGAAGAAAATTCTACACTCCATCTGCTCTAATAATTCCTTGACTGGGGAAGTTAGCACTCATGATGATCAACATATGTGTCCAAAATATTCCAAAATTCCTGTTTCAGTCAAAAACTGACATTGACCTCTTCAGTCTGAAGCCAGTAGTCTATACATTAGGCCACACTACACTGGATTAGTCCACTAGGACAGTTTTGGATCTGATTCAAAATAGAAGAAGACAACAGGAGTCTTTTTCTTGTAAATGGCCACTAGGTGCTCAGCCCTGTGGTCACAGAATTACACAGTAGCAGAAGAAAGGTGCTACACAATGAAATAAAGACAAATATTACCTTATTTGGAGGCAAGTTTGAGCAGTCTCATTAACCAGTCAATACGGAAGTTCTCTTAATATCTTTAAAGTGCAGAGGTGTCCCCATCTACACAAGCACAAAGAGAAGAAGAGGCTGCACTCATCCAGTCTCTGGGCACAGGTTACTGGTCATATCAAGTTTGATTATTTGAAACATAAACGTTCTTCTGCAGTCACCAAACCTAGGTCAAATAAAAAAATCCTTTTACAACAATCTCCACACAAGCTGTGGATGCTTCTGGGGGTTATAAGTGCTCTTTTCTTCAAAACCAAACATTGCTGCTGTTATGTGACCACGTTTAGAAGTTCCTGTTTTCTACTTTAGTCAATGCTCTCAGTCCATGTTGGACACATTGCCTCTGGCTGTGCAGTAGGGATGGCAACTTGTCATTAATGGACATATTATTTAGGAAATTAGTGGATACTCTTAAGATGAAAGAAAATACATACCTCATTCTTGCAATGTTTTCATAGACGAATGTGTCCTTGAGGCTTGGAACTGAGCTAATTCTCTTTTATTAAACAGAGGAGTGATATTTATATATACCTGGTAAAGTGCAAAGAATTTGGAACCAGAAAGTGCCAGAGGGCTTTGGAGGGAAGGAGGCTACGCCAACGGTGTGTGCACACAGCCAGCTCCTCCTTCATTGCCTACCCATCTTGGGCACGCAGAAGCTGCAAGAGGACAACAGGATAAAGAACTCATGTTAATGCAGGTTTGGACTCTGATGTCCCCGGAGAATTAACAGCTGTATGATTTCTTTGGCCGTCCTTTCCATCACTATAAAAGTTAGCATGAATATCACAACTGAAGCAAAATGGTCCAGTTCAGATCAAAGCCAAAATCATATAAAACTGGAATAAACCTGTGCCAGATGGTCTTGATCTACTATAAGCAGATTATGTTGTGCTTACTCTATTACTCTTTAGTCATGATGAATTTTCTTTGCATTTAAACCGATGAAAATGAAATCATGAACTACCCTTAATGTGAATTTTACAGGAAAAAGTCTCTTTTCTTCTATAAAATATACTTCTATTATTTTTTCATATTTTTCTTTTTTTGTGGTCATCAGCTGAAACAGGCAAAGCTAATGAAAACCACATGAATATAATTTAAAAATTAGAAATGTTTATTGATATTTATTTGGAATATACTAAAAGTAGTACTTTTTTCCTTTGCTTCAGAACCGTGCACACTCATCACTGAAATTATTGCTCTGTACATACAGGCAAAATAGCTGCACAGAAGGACACTGTCACAGCAAAACACCTTTTCCTTGTAACAATCTATTTTTATACAATATAGAAAATGGTGCTGATGTACTATTAGGACATGTTTATCAGGAATTGAGTGCTAGGATTGCAATTTAAACAGTAAATGAGGTCAGAGGTGACTAATCCTTCCCAGGCAATTCTGTTCTCCTTGTTCCCTGAATGTGTTTTATGCAACCCAAGCCTAGGGGATTCCTACCTTTGGTGATTGATGCCAGTGTCACCTTATGACAGCTGGAATATCTTCATTCAGTTCTACAGTGAGCAGCAATTTTAACTCTGTTAGCTCTTTAAAGCTGAAGGAGGCTGTTTTACAAACAGCATGACAGAGACTGCTGCCACCAAAGACATGTAACTTCTTGTTTTCTAACTTGTGATGGCATGAGTGTGGAATATATACACCACGTAAACACAGTAGCAGGGGTGTTTAAATCTGCTTGGGTTTGGCGATGAATGAAAATAACGCAATGGGAGTTTTCTTGGAGTAACGGGAAGATATTACTTGCTACAGAAAAATGTTCCTGCACCGTGAAGGGATTTCCTGGGAGATGCCCTGCATCCACAGCCACGAGGCTGCGGCAGTACAGGTGTAGTTTGTTTCCAGCTATATGCAGCCAGGGGTGGCGTTGCTGGCTGTCTGAGCAGTTTGAGGGACTAGCAGGAAATGGATGTCTGATTCACCATGTTGAATGCACGCAGAATACAACTTTAAAGGCCTTTAAATGGCATTTGCAGGTTTTTGGTGGTGGAATTACATCATAATGGAGCCTTGTTTAAGCAACAAATTTAGAAAATCTAAGTCTAAGCAGAGGTTACTGACCTGAGTGAAAGCCTTTCATTAGGAGACTAAGCTCTTTATTTCCATGGTAAAGACTGTTTAGATGGCATACTATCACTTTTTGACTAGATAAAACAGTTAAGCAATTCAGTGTGTTTACAGGGAGTAGCCCAGAGATGCCTTCTAGGAAATAGCAGACGATATGTGTCACCGACTTGGGATTTGGTGACCTGAGCTCTAAGGAGGAAGAGAACAACTCTTTTGCAGAGTATGCTTGGGGTTAAACATCTTGGTTGGACAGATGTAGGCTTGGATCTCTACTGCTCAAATAGGTTTGGATCCAGTTCTGCCATATCAACACTACTTTTGTGAACCCAGCCTTTAGATATACATGAGTTAAAAAACAACCAAAAAAAAAAAAGTCTACCAAGAGAATATAGAGGAAAATAGCCCAGAAGCAAGTCTTTCAGATTATTAAAGGGGAAAAAAAAAGTACATCTACAATAAGGTGAGTTTGGGGCATCTTGTACATTAAACATTAAAAAAGTAATCTCCGAGACATGTAATAATCCCTTTATTGGTTCAATTAACATTCTTGATATTGAGGTAAGGAATATGTTGAAACCTGTAGGTACTCTGGCTGTAAGATGAGCTCTAAAAACCACTGACCCAGGATAATAATAAAACACAAAGATACCTTAACTAGATGTTCTGTTTGAAATAGTACATTCCCTGAGGATATTTCATTAACATAATTATGTCTGGCTGTAATGAAAAAAAAAAAACAACAGACTACATGGAGGTGAAAATGCTACACTGCCAGCTTGAAGAAGAAGCATGTGTTCACACTGAAAATATGGAACATCTGATATTTATGTTTGTATACAATATAATGAGCCCTGGAGACAGATGGTCTGATTTGGTTCTGGGTGCTGGGTTTCTGGGAGGTATACATATAGATATAATAAAAGCCAGAAAGAGAAAAATTAACATCAAAAAAGTCCACAGCAATATATTTTCTACCAAGTAAAAGCCGAACTAGGAGATAAAGAAGTCTCAAAGAGAGAATTTTTTGGGGCAAAGAATTTTTGCCCTTTGGAACTAGACTAAAAGAAATCTCTGTTGTGAGCAGATTTTCATGAATTACAAGTATACGCAGACAAAAAAGTAATCAACTAAGTCTATGGTTTTGAAAATGAAGAGATGAGGAAGGAGAAATTTCAATTCTAATAGGTGCCAAATTTTCCCCCTCCAGTCAGCCAAGCCCAGGTTTTTTAATCTCTTGATACACTGTAACTCCATATGTGTCCTTGTAATTATAGTATGTTTTCTTACATAACTGCAACTATCAGACTAATTGACAAGAAAAGAAATTTACACCAGAATATCAACCAAACTGTAAGGGAGAAAGAGGAAAAAAAAAATCATTTTGGAAAAATCATAGCACTAGGCATTTAATGCTTTTCCAGTCTAAGCATCTTTAGCTCCTATACAAACGGCATTTCCAAAACCCTCTAAAATAAGGTTTTGTTTCAATGATATTCTCTTCAAATCTGTAAAAATATATTTCTTATCCAAAGGGTAAATTTTTTAAAATAGCAAACTTTAACTAGTTCTTTGGACTGTTATACATTTTTGAAAAGTCAGAGAAGGGATTTTGTTGTCAGATTAAAAAACAACTCTTGACATGCTGTGACAACAATGTACTGCATTTTCCATGTGCATTAGTATTTTCTGCCATGAAAACTATCATTTCAGCTTCTGGAGTATTTTTTTCCCACAGAGATAAGGCAACTTTGATCATAAAGAAATTGCAAAGCTGTGTAAATTCATATGATTTGATATTCAGGTCATTTGGTATCAACTGCTTCCATTTTTATTTGGTTTAGGTTTCTTTATTATGTCAATGTGAAATACTTTTTGCCAACATGGGAGATCTTTTTCAAGGGGCTTTATTTCCTTGTGACTTTTAGCAGTTGTTGGAACAGAATAAATATTGCTGTAACACACTGTGGTCATGTCAATATTTCATGGATGACTATTTTCAACAGAGGATGATATCCAAGACCATTTCTAGTTGTAATAAACTGAAGAAGTGTAGGATTAAAGCTGACCATCTCAGAAAGACTACTCTAGACCATAATCCTGACTCTGTAAAACTTCCTTTCCTTGTAAGAAATGTGTTGAAGGTACCCAGAAGCCACGCTCTTTGTGCATTTCTATGCGAAGCTGATTTCAGAAGAGATGGAAGGCTTGGTGCTGCACTGTTCCTCACTCAAAAAATTGGTCTAGTTCTCTGTTTTTTAGGCAATGTTCAGCTCTCCAAACTTACTATCCACTCTTTCACCTTATCCCAGGTTTTACCCCAGCACTGCATGTTGCATTGACTTCTAGAAGCAGAAAGGACATTTCTACTCCTTCAACTGGTTTTGCAGAAGGCTAAAACTTCATCGTGAAGCTCTTCATTAACAATACCATCTTTCAATGAGACTTTCAGAGAAGTATGACCTTAGGGATTTACCTTGAAAGGTAACAAGCATTTTTTTCCCTCAAATATAAGGAAAACACAAATTTCCAGAGATATTTTATTGTGCTACGTTAGAACTTCCACAAGCCAAGGTATGTGATAGTATGGCATTAGTCTAAATTGAGTGATGTTTCAGAATTATTGAATTGGCCCATATTTTGGCTATAAGCATAAAGATTCACCTTTTTCTCTACTTAAGTTGAATTTTTTATTATTCCCATTTTCCAAACTGGTTAAAAAAAATTAATAATTTTATAGTGTGCTAAACAACTCCACTGTAGAGATGATATGGTCAAGGAATTCCTACTTATTTTAGATTCATCAGATAAGCTCCACTTCCTTTCATATTTAAACAAATAATTTTGAGGCCAGAATAATTACCTCTTTCACTCCTGGCTAGTTGAGAAGAGTGAGAAGGGTTGTTTATTCCAAAGGGGTTCAGATGTAATGAAATTCAGTTTACTGTGGAAACTAAAGTACTGACTTTGATACAGGGTGATTGTTGTAAGTCTACAGTTTTCAAAGATTTTTTTATATGGATAAGGCATATACGATATCTCAGGCCTGGCCCGTCCAGGGGATCTATGTGATTTATATTTGTCCACGGTCCCAAAACTCAGCTTTAGTGCTGCTTTTACACATATGGATGGTAACAAAGGGAGTTTACCTCAGAGGTCTAGTAGTACTTTGCTGCTCTTTTTTTGTCATAAACAGGATTCACCAAATGATCCCTCACTTCCAGTTCTGCTGTTCCTCTGTCTATTTGCAGAGTTACCATTAAATAAAAAATATTTCCAAACGGAACAATTGGAAATCATACTTAAGAAGAATTGAACACTTGCCTTCAAAGTAAACTTTGCATAACCCAGAATAAAAGAAGAAACAGACTGGGGTCTCATACACAGGTGCAAGAAGAAAATACATTAATATCTGCTGCTAAAATAATAAATGTGGATTTTATTTCCTTGCAATAAAACTGGAAAGGTGTAGAGTTCAAGACCATCACAGAGCAGTTAAAATTGCACTGCCATTTTAAGGTGTTAGCAAGATTATCAGGGTTCTTTTCATAACTGTGTTGAGGATTCACATTATTTAAGAAAGTTAGCTTTTTATCTAATTTCTCAGGGTAAGAGAACAGTAAATTTTCATCTTATTTTAGATTAAAATA
Organism: Melanocharis versteri; assembly: GCA_013397845.1. NCBI lineage: Eukaryota > Metazoa > Chordata > Aves > Passeriformes > Melanocharitidae > Melanocharis > Melanocharis versteri. Next base: position 99,540 of record VZTG01001877.1, on the reverse strand, counting down.
TTTACAAATTTAGATGAAAAGAGTTACAATTTTAGATGAAAACAGAAAAAAAATTACAGTAAAACTACAGAAATATAAAAGAAATCTGACCTTTCTGATCAACTGGCTAAGTCAGCACTTACCAGGTGTAAAAGACAGAAAAAAGTTAATCCACGTCAGTGGAGAATATTGATGATTAATTTAATACAAAACTTATTGTTGCCAGAAAGTGAGCGATTGGGTCTACATGCAAGAGAAGGCCTCAAGAAGATACACAAGAGCTTCTAAAGCAGTGGAAATTTTGAGTAAATGTTAAGATAACATGAACTATGCATAAATAAATTTGGTTTATGCTGAAAGTTATTTCAGACCCTTGACACTATTGCTGATGTGGAAAAATAGTATTTTTGGCTACAGACAGATGCATCTTTTAGTCTGTGCAATTCTTTTTAATATGAGGGCCTCCCTGACCTAGCTTATGATGTCAATACATTATAAAGAATTCAAAATGGCAAGAGGGAGCCAAATGGAAACAGAGGAAAGAGAAATCAAGCCTACATAGATGGCTGGCAATTTCTCACTTCTCCTAGGTCAGTCAGGAGTGAACAAACAAGTCAATGTGTGGTTGATATAGGAACTATCTAGCTTATCTCTAAATAATTTGCTCAGTTTTGATTTTTTTTTATTAGGCCTAGGAGACCCATTCTGACTCCTTACCTGAAGTAAAGAGAATGCATGTATTGGCAAAATCCTAAAAGATTTTTGAGCAGATGCTTAGGTAGTTTCATATGTTGTTTCTAAGGCTAGACTTCAAATTTGCATAAGTTTAGGGAAAGTCTTGAACATACAATCCACTGGTACCTTCAAGTTAAAACAAAAACCAACCAACGAATCAAATAAATAAAAAAACCACCCAACCAAACCTCGCAACACAAATACATATATTTAAACATTACTGAGAATTTCTGAGGTTGGCCTTCGGACTTGGAGGGCTTAAACAGTGAAATGCTTGGGGTAAGCTATTACTAGGCCTGACTACCAGTTAGGAGACAAAATGGAAGCAGGAAAGTCTGACACAGAAGCAGATCTTAAAGCTGGATCTGGAGGTACCTTTGGCACCTGTAACACTTACTTGAAGTTGATTTCAAATGTAGATTTGAATTAGATGTTACTGTCCGATTTGGAAACATTTCCGTGGAAATACAAGGAGGCAGCTCTGTTCCTCCATCCAGGCTTATCTCACTGGGCCAGAGCAGTGAAATCAGGAAACAGGCAGGGATTTGTTAACTAGAAACTAGGTCAGAAGCGCTACCAAGAGAGAGGAAGACAGCCTGTAGACTGATGATTTATTCTGTTTTCTACAGACTGTGAAACTTCTGGAGGAAAAAGTGCAGGAGGTACACCCTTCTTGCTTGTTTTTATTTTGGCTGAGGCTGAATAACAGACTCTGTGAATAAACCTGAAATTCTGGGAGGACAATATTCTCTGCTGAACATAAGGCTCCCACTGAGTTTATGTCTAGCTGAGTGGCCCTGACTCAGAAGGACTTTTAAGACCTCCCCATCTACATTAAAAAGTCCCGGTACCTGCTAAGGCAAGAAAAACCAAACATCCAGCGCTGGCAGCTCACCAAGAGCCAGAGGGCTACATATAATAGCAAAACAGAAAGGATGATCCAGCTCTCCATTTGCGTTCAGAGTCTCTTCTCTGAAAAGGCCAGGACTGTAACGCTGGGAAAAGGACGGCGAGTCACCAAGGAGAAACTTGTGGCATTGCACGGCTCCACAGGAGGCCCCTGCTAGAAATAGGCAGCACAAACCTGTCAGCTGATGTCTTGCACTAAAGAAGGGTACAGAACATCATCAGAGTTAAGCTGCTTTTCTGGTAGGAAAATTGGCTAGTGAAAGGAACTGTACTAGAAAAATTATCCATTTTAGCTTTCGTTTGCCAAAGTAATACTCCTAAATCTGATCAACCAGGCTAAGCAAATCACTGTGTTGTTCTTTGTTGATAAATTCTTCCGGGAAAATCTGTTTTCATTTACACCAAGTTTTCCAAGGTTTCATAATGTGATAAGGCAATAATCAGAACACTTCTGGTAATTTAATCTAGGAGCTAAATCCCACCATTTATCCTTATTTTCCTCTATTCTTACACTCCCTTGTAATTTGATAGATAAAATTCTGTTATTTAAGTCTGTGTTTTATCCTGATAGTGCCAATCTTAAGCTGGAAACCACTAGCTAAGGGGAAAGGAATAACAATATTCACAAATACATTATTTGGACACACATTACCATATACCAGAAGGCTCAGACACCTGGAGAGGAGACAACACAGCTTTTGTCAATTAAAAAGATAAAGAAATGTAAATAGTAAGGCAGAAAGTTTAAAACAAAGTTCATTCCAAGGACAAGAAGAGCCTTAAAACATCTAGGTAAAAATTTTCATGGCCTCTTTTACTATTTTGAGTGCCAGTGAGGAGATAGGACAGCTAACTTTTGGGTTATGGCATTGACCAGAGGTGCTATGAGACTGACATTTGCAGAGACACACAATCAGTCTCTGTGTGTTCATGTTTGCTCAAAAGTATTTCTGTCTGGGATGTGTCTGCTCTATAATGGCAAATAGATTAGTACAGTGTATAATGGGGACCCCTGAGAACGTGATTGACCTTCGCACCCAAATCTTGATCCCAGGTCTTTGTCTTCACATAAAGAGTAGAAACACAAAATCTAGATTGAAACTTGCTTGTTTGAATTTCAGCCTGAATGTAGTAGATTGTTTAGACAAACAAAACCTCAGAAGTCAGAAATTAAACACCTAACACTGGAGAAAAACAATAAAACTGAGTGACAATTGAAGGCATACATTTCAAAATGAAATGAAAGAAAATGAAGGAAAGAAAATTACTGGCCTCTCCTGGGAAAGCAAATCAGGAAATTGAAAGCAGAAATTAGAACTAAAACAAGGAGTGCATAGCATTGACAATTCAGGAGGAGTGATAATGCAGGGGAAATTTTCAAAATGCTCGTAAGTCAAGTGTAGAACTCTGACTCAGAGGGTTAAAAAGCAGGTGAAGAATTCCTGGGGGAAAGAAAAGAGTGGTAGTAGTGGTAGTAACAGTTCAGTACACTGAGCAGAAATTATGTGGAAAAGGCAGAACAGCTTACATTTACTCTGTGGATTTTGTGTGTCTTGTGTATTTAAGAAGCAGCAGTGTACAGGAAAGAAAATAAAGTCCTGTGCAGATCAAGGGTTATTAAGGAGGTTGCTGCATTCAGCATCATCTTTGAAGATAATTTTTTTTAAATTATGAGGACTTCCACTCCAGAATCCTAAAAGAGACAGACAAGAATATCACACTAATATTAGTTTTATATATATCTTAGAAAACTAGGGACAGGTTGGCAGTTACCAATCGATTACTGACAACAGCAGAGAAATGACCTAAATACTTATCTCTCAATCCAGGTGAAGTAGGAGATGAGTTAACATGGAATGCAAGAGATAAAAGATGAAAGGATGGGAATATAATTATTACATGTTAACATCATGTTATAGAAATTGGATCTTGTGAAATGAAACTGCTTTCACCAATCAGACTGCATGTTTGGTGTAGGTATAGCAGAGAGGCAACATGCTTGGAGGTACAATAAGCTGTTTGACTTGGTGCTGCATAACATTCTGGTTAAAAATAACACTGTGCAATATCCTTAAGATGCCAAATAAGCAGTTTAAGAAAGCTGACTGATAGATATCAAAGTAGATGCCACTGACGAGTAAATATGGAATGGGGATGTTTTTGGGTGACTACAGTTACTGTGGCTCTCCAACAATAATCAGAATTTTATTAATAACCTGGATGTAAATAAAAATGTTTCTGCCAATAAAAGCATGTTTTCCTAAAGATAGGTGGACTGGTAATAATGTTGAGTTACAACCAGTAAAGTTTTTCTCTACTTGTCAAAGTGCAAACCACTGTGCCACTCTGAGACCACAAGCATAAGGAGTCTGGGAATGAGATTAACAGGATACTGGCCAGAAGAATTCATTCTGCAGCTCTGCAAGTTTGCTCTGTCATCAGGATGCCATCGTGCAGACTATTCCACACAGCAATCTGCGTCAAATCACATGTCTCCATTCCTGCACTTTGACTTTTCAGGACAGGAGAAGCTAATGTAAGAAAAGCTGCTTTTCACAGCGTCATATGGGGTAAAATACCCAGCAGTCCACTATCCCTCCTCAGATCAGTCTAAAGAATTTCATATATCATTTCCATTAAAATTCCAGACTGTTTTGAAAATCCAGAGGTTCAACACACAAACAAATTATCTCAAAGGGTAACAAGTTACTGCACATTAGCTGTCTATATCCTTTGAGCTACAGTCTGAACTAACAGATTTCCATCTGCAACTGTGCTATAATCAGGATGATCTTTAGGCCTGCAATTAAGCACTGTCAGACTTTAAGGGCACAGTATCTTTACCCCAAGACAGCTGGCATTTTTCATAAGCACCCTCCTAAGATGGAAGATTGTGCCTTTTAGTTCTAGAAGAGAAAAGGCATTATGGGAGAAAAAAAACCAGGCCACATGTCTTGTTCCTTAGAGGTCAATAAAAGTAAAGATAAACATACTTTTCTAGACTTTGTTCTCAGGTGTGTTTTCTGACTGACTGCTTCCTGCTGAAAAGTCAGACTACATCCTCTCCCAGAGGCCATGCCTCCTCCCTGTAAGGAAGGAGTTTGGCTTTTGCTGCACAAGCAAAAGACTTTGGCATGAGTCTGGGCTAACGATTTGTAAAACCTAACTTCCTAATTGTCAGATCTTTTAAAAATGCCATGGTTCACATCAGCTAATGAAAATGATAGCTTTGGTTTATCAAGCACATCTAATTGCTGTCTGCATCCTATAGTTTGTAGAAAACAGACCTGTGTGTGGATCTCTTTTTACTTCACTTGTTATTTACAAACTGAAATGCAATGTCAATAGGCAAAATTGACTTTTTTTTTTTATTTCCTTCAGGTTAATCGCCACATCATAATCTGAATATAGATTAATTGTATTTTACAATACAAAGTATGTATCTGTTTGTTTTAACTTCTGTTCTGCGTCATTCAGACTAATGGGTGCTATGGCAGGACTGTACAGCTGCATTTGAAACTATTGCCTCAGGAGTCTGCTGCTCCTTTTAAATGAAATAAAGTTAGCAGGGAATAAAACTGAAAATGGAGGCAAAGTAAATCACAGCCTTCATGATAGGAAATGCTTGCCAGAACTCTTAGTCAGTGCCTAATTGTTTTCCTTCATACACAATGCCCTAAGACTTCAACAATCTTTAAAAATTAATTTCTGCTAATCCCCCTAGCATTAAATAATAGATCTTTTAAATCCGTTTTTAAAAAGCAAATAGCATAGTACGCTTCAATCAGCAAGAAGTCATATCAATTATAACAAAGAAATTTCAAACATTATAGATTTTACGTAATCTGTTTCCTCTCCAGGAAGAGACTTGGATCTAAAAATTGACTAACTGTCTTTCAACAAGATAGGGACAGCAATATTAGGAAAGAGAGAGAAAATACCTCTTCTGTGCTTCACCTACTCTGCCTTTCACACTGTAGTTTAAAGGCTTGTTAACTGGATATATTCACGAGTTTTAAAATAAAAATTTAATGTTCAAGTCATGTGGGAGCAGATGGAAAGAAATACAATTTTCCTATGCCAAGTTACCTATCACTTTTATTGACTTTTCAAACTTTACAAGATAATTTCTATATAATGTGTTGGTTTTTTTAGGGAATGCATCTTACTGTCATGCTGCAGAGCAAGTTGTAGTCATCACAAGGAAGAAATTCTGCTGGTAGCCACCTTGCTGCTATCACTTTTCATGGAAGGTACTAGCACAATCAGTCTGCCCTGTTCTGCATGAAAGCAACTCCCATTGATATTGTGATTCATCTGTGATGCAACTCCCGATATTGCATCCACTTTATGATTATCGCACTGTCTTATGGTGGCATACATGCTCATCGAAATGTGCAGCAAAGCTTTGATCACGATGGTTTACCTGCAGAATCAAGTTATCACCTCCTGGTTGCCAGCCTTTTGCTCCACGTATGAGAATTTTCTAACCCTCACAAAGATAGGCAAGGATGCTGGAGAAGCGTGAGTAATAAATATTGGAATGTAAGATTAATACTACTCATTATGGCAGGCTCTGTGTGGGTTTGTGGTCACTGACTGTGTGTGGGCTAGCTGGCAGGGCAAACAGTTTTGAATTTTGGACAAGATCTTCTAGATGTAGCAAGGACCTTGCAGGCAACACAGTCCAGCCCAGAATCCATATGAAATGTAAGAAACTATTCTCTTAGAATGATAAGGAGCACTTCGTTGGGGCTTGCATGGTTTTACACCATTGGAGTGCTAAGACACACTGTTGCTGGTAAGGAAAGAGACTCCAGGCTGACGAAAGTTTTCTTGCCCTTCTCCTGCTGTTCTCATCTACTTTTCTTCACAATTACTTGGTTTAAATAGTGTAAAACTGGTGCCTGCAACAATTACTAAGTTACAGGAGAGGAGAAAGGCTCTGCTGAAGAGAAACATGTTAGATCAGTTCATGTGAGAGGAAAAAGCTCAGCTGAGGGTAAAAAGACTTTAAGACTTTAAAATAATTTTTTTATGTGCCTGAATTTCAAGTAATCACTGCAGACTGCATGAGACTGAATATGTTATGGACAAGAAAGTAGAATTAGTTCTTGATATTACAGTTCTTTTTTCTGAAAGAACAAAGTGTTGCAGTTATAATCAAATTTAATGAGTGATTCACTAACCTAATGAGAAGTATAGGCATGGAAACTGGTTACTGAAGACAGAACTCAGAGACAAACTGAGGCTAGATAAGCTGGACTTTGAAATTAAATGTAGCATGCTAATTGTCAGAGTAATTAAGGATTCTAATAGCTTCCTGGGGAGGTAAAACCTTTCACTTCATTGGAAGTTTCAAAACAAAATAAAAGAACTTAATTTTCAGAGTTTTAAGTTATTGATCATTATCAAATCAAAAGGGAAAAGAAAAAAAAAAAGACACCTGTACATCAGTGTCTCACAGTATACACTCCCAAATATAGGAAAAGTTATTTAATAGATTAGCAAGGAAAAGTGCAGTCAGAAACAATTAAGAGTAATTAAATCATCCCCAAAAATATTTTCAAAAATCTTTTGAAGTTCATGCCTTCAGATTATCAGATCAACAGAATAGCAGACTAACAGCTGTAAAAACTTTATTTTTAACATAGGGATGTAAAGATAAATCTAAAAAGTGTTTATTATTGGGAATTTTCAATGTATCTGCAACTCATACAAATATTCAGGTGACTATCAGCATGCAACGAGTCCACACATGTGGAGTGTTTGCATATCAGACCTATTAGTCACAAGCAGGATCTCCCAGTGGTCAGTACTGGGATACACTGTCCAGCATCTCCATAAACGAGGCAGTTTGTTGATAACACCAAACTGGTTGGTGAGATGAACATGTTAGAAGGGAGAGATTTGGGCAGGCTGGAAGAGTGGGTGAGCTAGAACTTTATGAAGTTTATCAGAGATGTGTGCAAAATCCTGATCCTGGGATGGCATAACCAAGATCCCAGAGCAGCGCGGGGTCTGAGTGGTTGGGCAGCACTTTGCTGAGAGGGACCTGGGCTCCTGGTGGACAACAACCTGATCAGGTGTCAGTGCAAAGGCAAATCAAACCCTGGGCTGCACCCACGAGGTGTTGCTTTGAGGCAGACAGACTCTGGAGCAGGACTGAGCACGCTTCCCGTGGCCATGCTTTGGTGAGCATGGATTACTGGGAGCAACAGCTGATGGGTGCAATATATCAGCACCTGCTGTGTGAAACGGATAACCTGCTACTTCCTCTTGGCATTACATTGCAACAGGTCTTTCACACCTCTTAAGACAAGAACACTTCTAGTTCCCAACATCCCCTGCATTTGACCATACATCTATTATGTCTACACAATATGTTAAAAAGCAATTCCTCGCTTAAGGAAGTAGCTAACAGATATAACCAGGAAACCATACAAAACACGATCTATGGGGTCAACACTTGACCTTTTTAAAAACTTCTACAGTGAGGAAAAACTTACATAGAAATGAAAATTTTTGGAGACCTACAACATGGTTATTTAAGTTATTGCTCAGAGAACAGCTTCTGTCTGACCTGGTGGAAAAAATGACCAGGGGAACGTAATATTTTTTTGCAATCTTACACAAAAATACTTTTGACTTTTCTCAACAGTGTCCTGTCTTGACCATTACATAAAAATCATCTAAACTGTTCACTAGTAGATGTTAACTAAAAAATGTGTTATCATCCCTGATTTTGTTCTGAAGGATTACATGGATGCATGCAGGAAATAGCAAACTAAATAATGGTCAAGTCTTTGATTTTGTAGATTAATTATCCTGACTTATAAAGGAAAAACACTCTACTAAGGAGCAAAAACCAGAAGAGATGTATCTTTATTAGGAGTCTTGATGCTTGACATTTCATCTCCCCCACACTCCTTGACCATTTACAACTAAATTCACTTGCTTTTGAAAGCTTCTTTATTTGCAGTTAAAACCCAGTGGGTGTACAAGTGCCTGATATTTCAGGGTAGGGGAAAATTAACTCATTCACTTTCTGGCAAATAGAAACAAATATGCTTTAAATCATATTCTTCCAGATACAACACTCTAAGGAATACATAACCTACCTACACTGCTTGTTCTTTTCCTGCAAGAAGCATAGAAAGAGGGGTGAACCCAGCACAGCATTATTAAGCCATTTGTTGATGCAGTAGTGGCCCATCTGGTCATGATATGCAACTCCTCTTTAAGCAATGGCTCTTCCTGCTGAATTAGATTGTGTCAACAGGGTGTGCAGTACTTTAGAAACCTTTGATTAAAGGGTTGAGGACAGTGTGAAAATATATTGCAACATCTAAATTACTACCCTATTTCCTCTTCTTTTATTGTGGTCTTGCAGCAGTGTTTTCTTGAATAGATTGGCTGCTTGAGTGAAACATGCTAAAATGCTGTGGTGTCCCATCCTTAGGGGGAAGAGCGACCCAAGATTCATAGATGCTTGTGGTAGAAAGGAATGACAGAGGCCAGAGGATCCACAGAAGCCTACAAAGTTTCATTAGTAAATTACACACTGGGCATGGGCATTGGTATAAATCAATCCCTGATGTCCTTGTCTAAGCACACAGAGGTGGGTTTTGAACAAAAGGGTTGGGTGAAAGGAAAGAGAGGGAGAGATGGATTAAAGAGGGGAAGAGAGACAGATGGGTTAAAGAGCTGGAGAGAGAAGAAAAGGGAGAATGGGGGAGAGAGAGAGCTCACCAATCCTCCAGAGCTGATCCAGCTGACGGGATGTCCAGTGTCCTGGGGCCCACGGGCACCCAGACTGGTGGGGGTACCTTTTCACAGATAAGTTTTCCCCACCTTGGAGATCGATTTCTCTCTTTCTATGCAAATCAGCTCTCATGTGCAGCTCATTCTTTCAGACCTTTCTGGAAATGGGTCAGAGGCTTTGGGGGTCTTGGGTGGTCTTGATCCCCCCTATAGTCCATGCCCACATCTCAACCTCATTCCTGCTGTGCTGGGTTGTGTTGTGCTTATCTCCAGGAGCCAGGACAAGGATATTCATCCCAAGAAATGCTGTTCTACCTCGTGCAGAGGTCTGCAGAGGCCTGCATTGTCTCTTCTCCTGCCATATCCTGTTCTTTCTCACAGCATGTCCTTACCAACAATCCTTGGTTGGGTCTACAGCCATCCAGCTATCAGTGACATGCACATTACTCCCTTATCTTCTCGCCTTCTACAGATGTTCCCCAAACATTTCTACTGCTGAATCTGCTTAGATAAAGAATCATTTAGTTCTTTCAGTGGATAACCTTTTGCTAAATTTATCTCTCTGCTACTTCATCTGGGAAAATATAAACTCTGTCACTTGAAAATTTGAAATATATTATGCTAAATAAATCTCATTAACAGGCTTTATCCTTTATACCTCAGGATAGCAATTATGGAGAGTCTTTCCTGTGTACCATATGATCAGTGTTTCCATCTGACAAGGACATGGCACCTAGTGATTCTCAGCTATAGACAGGTACCCTTTCAGATAATTAACAAATACCACAGACAAAAAAGTATCAGTCAACGTCTAAACATTCTTCAAAAGAAATCTTGGAGTAAAACCCTTAGGAGGTCAGTGTGACCTTTCCATTTACATGAGATGCCAGATTTCTCTTCTGCCACAGAATTATCTTTGTATTCTATGCATTTCTTATCAATTTTCCTTACTTTTTGGTACTCAGACCACAGTAATAGCATTCTGGGGGGACATTTTGGGAAACGCAGATGGAATATTATCACTTCTTGCATTCTTATTGCCACAGAACAAAGCTAGGAGGCCACACTTCAATTTGTGTTTAGGAAACCCTGCACTGGTCTTTGAACAACAGAAGAAAATATTCAGACACATTCAGGAACCTGGTGACTTCGAGTCTGCATTTACGACAATAACACAATCTGCTGGAAGCAGCAAGTTCTGATGACTGCTGAAGAGATTGCTGGTGAACTCAGTCAGTGGGTTAACACAGAAGAAAGGGAGAAGGGAATACAGGGGAGATTTGTCAGGATTCTTATAAGGTCCTTTCGAGGTCTTATTTTCCTGGAAGTGTAAGTAGTATTAGCATAGGAAACATCCCAGGAGTAAAATCCTGATCCCATTATCAACTGCATGGGTTTTGTCATTAAATTCAATGTCTTGAGGCAGGTTATTCATTCTACAAAAATGGAAAATGTGTGAGGTCATGAGAGAAGAAGCAGAGAAAGAAGATATTTAACCACTTCTCAAACACTTTTTTCAAGCTCATCTGCCACTCCACTCTCTCTTTAGCCGCAATTCAATAAAGTAGACACGGTTCAATATAAAACGTCTTTATGGGCTTTCTTAAATACCCCCAGATTCACAAGGATTTAATTTCTTTTAGCTGTTGTCTCTCACCCAAGCTAATGTACTGTGCCCCCCACATCCTTTACCTGCATGATGTCTTTCACAGCAGGTGCCCTGCCCAGCTGTGCAGTCCCAACCACACCATTTGCTGTTGAAGGTCCAAAGGAAAGCTGCCTAGAAATACTTTGCTCACTTTGTGCCACAAAACTGGCCTGGATGAGGCTGCAGTGTAGCAGATCTTTGGCACTGATGGAATAAGGCAGTTTCACTGTGTGTAGTTTTATTCTCATTTATAAACTCCTCTAGAATTTAAAGATCTTTCATCAGACATTGCACACTTGGCAGCTCTCCATACTCCAGACCACTCTTTAGAAGTCTTTCCCTTGGGAAGATAGATAAAACCACTAAGTGCCCTGATGAGTGGGATTTCTGTGAACATCTGTCATATTTCAGCCAGTCATTACTTCTAGTAGCTTAATCACACTGATTTTGAATTTATCTCCAAATATAACCAAGTTTAAAAGTTTATTTTCACTATTATTTTCAGCTTATTCAACTTCTTATTTCTTTCAATTTCACATGGATTTCTAAAGCAGAATGGATGGAGTATCTCTCCTTGAAAACAAAATTCTCAATACTAAATAATGCACCGTATAGATTAGGGATTTCTCTACATCTGCCAGGTGTTTGACCCAAAGTGATTTTTTTTCACTCCTGCACAGTTCCACTCTTTGGACATCTGGCATCTCTCTCTGCATCAGTTTTCTGATGTATTTTAGACAATTATACAAAGTGTATAATCGTCTACAAAGACAAAAGAGTAATTTTCTCAAGGATAACTACAATAATTAGAATTTTATACAGCTGTGAGTTAATTATGCATATCAGAATGATAATGTTTCTAGAAGGGCTAAGTATTTAAAATTCTCCAGAGCCTGAGCATACTTGTACAGTGGCTAAAATAAAAAAAAGGTTAATTTGAAGCACTAGAAAGAGGCCAAAGAATAATTATTAATTCCCTCAGCACTTGAACTAAATGTTATGGACCATGCACGTCTTACAGAGAATGTGATTACTTTCATGTTTTTCATCTTTGGCGGGAAATGGCATCAGTCTAAATGCACTACTTACCACTTTTGGTGAAGAGGTCTAGACGTATACTGTTTTTGGAGCATGTGTTCCAGAATTCACTGCAGCAGAAACTCATCACGCTTACTCTTAATTTTTCATGTTACAGTGTGGAGAAAGTGAAATCCCAACTTGGATATTTTTAAAATTAGAATTCTGACTATGCATTACAGATTTCCAATACTTACACATATCAAACATGTTTTGAGTTAATATGTTATTAAAGATATTTAAATTATTTAAAATATTGTCATTGTTATTGTTATTATTATTATTAGGCAGCAGCTTCCACTGAATGTTTTTCTTTCTGAAGACATAATATCACCCTTATGGTATCTTGGTTTCTGAAATTCGCTTCTTACATAATTCTATCAGAAGTAGAATTCATAAATCTTGTAGGTATGCTACAAATTCTCACTTTTAAAAGATGCAAAAGGCATAAGCAGCCAAGTCAGATGGTTTGAATGCTAAATGTGTATAGCATTCAATATTGTTAATTCAGAGTTATTATCTTTAAGGAGATGGTTCTGGTTTTGAACTTTTGAACTTTTCTACATCTGTATTTTAATCTACTTGAGAAAAGTGGTAATACTTAATAAAAAAAGATAATGAAGGGGAACTGGCTGGGCCAACATATTAAAAATATACTAAATGGGGAAAATGGATTTGTAGCAAACCAAATTTTTCATCGTCTGTGCGCTATTTCATAGCCTGTCTAAATTCAGTTGGCTCTCTCTGTGTTCTGCACATCCCAGAACCACAGAATCACAGCTGGCACCAAATCATAATGTTTTTGTTGGAGAAAAACAGGTCTGAACACTGAGTAATCAGAAGTGCAGCATGTGTAGCAATCCTGGGAAGACTGTGTTAAGCATGTCTCTGCAAGGCTTTTCCTTTCAGCTCCATGTTGTCCTGCCCTTTTTTGTTTTTTAATTACCCATATCATATCTGTCTGACTTAAGATAAGTTGCTTGAAGCAAGAGCCTGTTCTAGTTATAAAGCACAAAGCACTCTATAAACTCTAAGATGCACTATGAAATGTAACTACACTGGCCACTAGTTACGCTTTCTGTTTACTTCAAAGCAGGGAAATAAAAAGATAGGAGACTCCTAACAGATTATCTGAAATAAATTTGTTCTGTCCTTACCCCTGGATTGCTCCATGTTAGCTTAAGGAAAATAACCACAATTCTTTTGCAAATGGGCTAGGTGGAAAAACAGGGCACATGTTGCTGACAGTCATATGCATGAGAGGGTCTGGAAGCTGTGTGTATATAGCAAAAAAGTGAAGATTAGGGACAGGTGAGCCATTACAACACAGTTGCTGATATTTCTGAGGCAGGCTGCTGCCTTGAGCTTCCCTGCTAACCATGGAATAACTCTGCTGCCATCCTACATACTCCAGGAAAATGTCCTCTAATCCCCATGGAATTGGACTTGTTGGGGGTTGTGGGTTAAGTGTGCAAGGAAATTATCCAACAATGCAGAAGCAGGCATGCTAAATCAAGTGCACCCTGTGGGAAATTGCTTCAATTAAAATGAAAGGAAATGTAACTTTTCCTGCTTTCTTCAGCGAACATATTTTAAACGCTGTACAACAGAGTGTAAGGTTGATGCTATAACATTAAAAAATGTACAATATACCTGAAAGATGAGCTAGAGACATTATAGAAAAATAATCAAAATAGAAATTTCCAAGTTCCCATATTAATTTTTGTGTTCAAGTAAAACAATGTACTTCATGTTAAAACAAATCCCTGTTGGTATCTCTGTCAGTCTGAAAGATAACATGGGCAGAGAGGTGCATGAAATTAATGTTAGCTGGAGATAAAATTATGAGAAATAAATCCCAATACTAGAAAATTGCTTCATAGGCAAAACAGTCTTTTTACTACGAGATTTTATGACAATCTTTAATAAATAATACACAGACTATAGTTATGCCCCAATACCTTCATGCCACAGAGACATGTCTATATCAGAAACCAAACTAAGTACAATTGTTCCCTTGGAATGCATCTCAAGACTGTCTGTGCCCTAGCATCCCTTGTCCTGCCCATTCTGCCAAGCTGTACTTGCTGCAGACTCTTTGTTCTCATTCTCTTCTTTCTGGTGGCATCTTCACAGACAGTTGTGTCTTCACAGTCCTGGTTTTTCACTACAACTTATTCACCACAATAGCTGCCAACAGAATTCTGTGTATTGGCAGCTGCATCTTGGAGGCACTCACAGTCATTCAGGGGCTCAGCCTCCTGTCTGCAGTGCTAAGAAAAGATACTATTCCTGGTGCTCGAACAGTCTAAATAATAGTTAGATACTGTGCCCCAAATGATGGGAGAGGCAGGAAAAGTTGAATAAAATGTTAATGCCAGAGGCAGACTTGGCCTCTAACAGACATAGTCCACAGGTATTTTGTTCTGACAAGGCTACGCATGGGAAAAGTTTACCTGGGAGTGGCAGGGAAACATCAGCAGGTGTCAGGAGCACCTAAGGGTAATCAAAGTGAGGAGACCACCAGGACAGCAGTGTGGCAATAAAGCTGCACCTGACACTACACAACATATATTTATCAGCAAGGAAAAAGGAAAGTAGATGGGAAAACTGATTTTCTTATCAAGAATTCAGGAAAGCTGTAAAAGAAATAACACAGCAGTTTTAAATTCTTAAAGGCTGTCTTACATAGTAAAGAACTGTTCTAGTAAAAGTTGTGGAAGGAAGCTTTTGAAAACAAAATCCTCTGGGGACGTCCATCTGGATTTCTCCAGGTTTTTAACAGTTCTTCCACCAGAACACTTAGGTTAGAGAAAAGGATTCCTTTACTGTAGTGTAAAGACTCAGTGCTGGTCCTATCCTTTGGGGGCAGGAAAGAGCTTGTAGCCACTAGTAGTACGTGCACAGTACTAGCTAGAAGGCAGAAGGAAGGCCAAAAATTAAGTTTTGGTGGCGCTACTGTCACAGACTGTAAGGATTTCAAAGGGCGTAGGAGAATGGCCTGTGGTCTTAGTCTGAGTGTTTTAGGGGCAAGTGTTTCAGGAAAAGCAAGATGTTCACTGTCCATCTCCCCTCAGATACGAGGTGCTGTGTCTCTGCCATGAGCCATGGGGAGCAAGCCAAGAGCTTGGATTGCATTCTGGAAGCAAAGGCTTGCAGGAGCTGGTGTCCTTCTTACAAATCGAGTGCTAAATATCAGCTGACACATCCAAAACCCCCAATTATAAAGTAATTATGAGTATAATAAATGCTACTCTCCAATCTTTCTCTAACCTGAAGTTACTTTTCCCCCTTCCTAGATGACAAAAAAAAATGGTCTGTAGTTAAGATCTCTGGTTCACTGAAAGGAGACAGAATGAGGGTTGGATGTGGCTACCTATTAAACATAAGATAATAATATTTTGCTGCAGATCTGATTAGGACTCTAAGGACACTGGCAATCTGATTGGCTTAATATGATTTCCCAGTATGAAAATATAAGGTACTTCTAGGATTAGTGCCAGCATTTCTGGTGTATTGATTTGCTCTTTTTGTTTTCTTTTACTTTCTACCTTTTAGATAGACGGATAAGAAGGAAACCATAAACACTAACACTCAGTTAAATTCCATGTCTTTTGTACCATTGAACTTAAATTAAGAAATAAGAGATTAAGTATGGAAAACTTTCTTAGGGGTAAAAGTTTATCCTCTCCATGGACAAACTGTGTTGAGTCATCTTCATTATGGCACAACGGAACATTAATTCAGACCCAAAACAATTAGTGTTATGAGTCAGTTCATCAACTGTTTTAGACCTTAAACTCATGTTCCAGCATTGTCATGTGGTGCTGTAGGCTTAACTAGCTGAGGAATCAGGCAGAATGATGGGACCAGGAAACAAATACAGCTGTCATGGGTATTTCTTCTGGAAAAGAACACATACTAGAGCCATATGGTTCCTAGTTCTGTGTCATATCCAAGTATCACAGCTCAGTTAAATACAGCTGTGTCTCTTCCATGAAACAGGGTCTCCTGCCTACAAGCAGAAGTTAGGATCAAAAAGAAAAGTACGGTTCCTGCCATGGCATACACACTCCCACTACCTGTCTCAAATAAACCCTGAGGCAAACTTCAAAATAAGTCTTGGGAAATAGCAGCTTCTAAGCAGAAAACCAGTACACGGCACCTTGTCACTGACACGTACCTGAGTCCAGCAAACATTAGCAGGTACAGTAATTGAGGGTTACAGCCCCATGATTAACAACAGCGAATTTTGAAGTACAGATTAGACTCTTTTCTGGTATTAAGCCCTGAACAAAGCCTTTTTTCCAAGAGTGTTTCAAGGCAGGAAAAGAGCTCTTATTCTCATTGCCCTTAGAAATTAGGCCTTTCCATTTAAAGAACACACATGGGATTCTGACCATTGTCTTCTTGTACTTGAGAAAAAGTGATATCAAATTACGCATGAAGTTTAATGTAGCTATTTCAAACAATTTTTAATATTTTGGCAATGCCATAAATTTGCCAAGAACCCTGCTTGAATAAGGGAGCAAAGAAAGGTTCTTTCCTAAAGAGCTCACTACCCCAAATCTGAGGCAGCAACAACTGCAAATAAAAAAAACCACGTGAGGAAGAGTATAACATAATCAAAAATATTTAAAGGCTCTTAAGTTCACAGACATTTCACATGCAATTCTTGATAGACAAAAGTCAAGTAACCTTCTGATTAAGCATTTCAATTTTTATATTTAAACATATGCATTTCTTCTAGATGCACTACACGGATCTCTGAATTGCACCTATTTTTGATTTCAATTGCAGATGGCTGAATTAAGGCAGTTTTATCTATAACAGTATACACTTGTCAAGCCTCTCAAGGTAATATTCAGCAAAAGCAGGGGCAACTCAGTGTTCATTCACAACTATACTCCCACTCTTACTAAACGAGTAAAGATTATCTTTGCAACATAATTTGTTAGAAAGCTGTGATAGTAAGGCAGATTCCATTCTCCTTGGCCCCTTCTGCATTCACTTTAAAACAGGATGTTTCAAGTTGTTTCCTCGTGAGTAAATTCCACTCCTTGCCTGCAAATCTCCATAAATTGGGGTGTGTCTCCAGGTGAGGCTGAAGATTAAGACAGGAATTTGCCAGAGCCCCAAGGCAGCAGGGTTGATCAAACAAGAACACATTTTCTTAGCTGAGATCAGAGCACCACTCTCTGGACAAATATTTACGGCATTTTCTTACCACCACATTGTAGTTATTCTTCTGCAATTGTTCTTAATTGACTGCATCATTTCCAGAGTTACTGATGAAGGGATGTCGTCTCTTCAGCACGGGCTACTTTTCTCCCAAATGTGCTTCCTTTGTGTAGCAACAATCTTGAGGCAGAGATCAGCAGGACTAGTAGAAAACACTGACTTCAATTAGTCAAGCCTTTTATGGAGAACAATTGTATCATCTGAAATGTTTGGCAGTTGGAGTACAAATCTGAAAAGGAGAAGAACGCTTTTCCCTCTCCCTCTCTTGGAGAACGACAAGTTGTCCTTAGTAGAATCAAAATATTTTTCTTTCTCAGCCTGATCCTAGGATTTATTAAAAGCAGATTGGTCTGCAGCCATGGGTGTCAAATGCTGTACTTCTGATGTTTTCCTATATACATATATTTGCTGCTAAAATGTCTGAAAAAAAATTAAGGTGGAGTCCTCCAATGAGAAAAATTAGAAGATAATAATGAGGGAATGGCACAAAGTAGAGTGGAAATCTGTTCAAAACCAGGGCTGTCTGTGGAATGATTTCTGCTGCACTGGGCACAGCCTCTCAATGACTTCTGCACAAAGGACAGTGGTGCAGCAAGCATTCCTTCAGTACCACAGCAGGGTTTTGGAACAGAAACTGCCCTTTCATAGGTGAAACACTTGGAGGTGAGATGATGTGTTATGGTAGCAATGCATTACAGCACCGTGAAGAACACACAACACGAAACACATAAAGGAAGACATGATAATAGGAAAGTCAGTGAGAACATCATGGCTGAGTTCATAGGCAATATGGGATGGTTTGGGAACAGAATAAGATAACAGGCCAGTACTTTAGTCACTGAAAAAATACACAATCACATTACAGTCAAGGGAAGAACAACAGTTCTTGTCCTCCTCTAGTGATCTCACCCAGGATGTAAACCAGATTGTAGAGACAAAGCCTTGCACACAAAACAAAGAGCTTAAACTTGAGGTCAATGAACAGGGAGCCAACAAGCCTGCTGGAAGCAGGGAGGTGGCACGTGCAAGCACCAGAGGAAGCCTGTCTCTCCCTCAAGGGACAGCAGCCCTACGGCTCCATTCTAGCACATTCCTTTGTCACACAAGCTGTAGGAAACAGTGCAGCAAGAGCTGTGCATCAACAGCAGCAGAGTAATGGGGGATGTTTTCCATAGTGCACAGCAGGCAGGCAATGATTTATAGCTGTAATTTCATTTTCTCTTCTCTTGAGAACAAGAGGGCTGAAAAAAAGTCTTGTAAACCAAGAAGCACTAGCACATGTTCAGTAGGAACTAGCTGTTTATTCCAGCTGTTTATGACTACCACTCCCAAACCCTGCTTTCACCTCATCACGCAACTACTTGAAAATCTACACACTAGTTTCATGGGGAAACTTTTGAAGTCTGACTCAGAAAAAAAGCAAACATCTGCTGCCAAGCCATGACTGAACATATAAGTAAAAAAATGAAGGAAAGCAACCTACCTCTGAGGATTATAAATGAGGATATGAACAAGGGACTTAAAATGGTAATAAATTGGAGGGAAGGGGCATAGGGGTTTTGGTGTGGGTTGTTTATTGGTTTTGTTTGTCTGTTTATTTCAGTAAAATTAAAGCTTATTCAAATCTATTTGACAGAGTTTTAGTCAACTCAAAATTAATGAAAAAAATATTTATTTAAATGTGTACCAACTGGTATGTTTGTTTTCTTTTAAACAACAAAAAATCTTATTCAATCCTTCTGCTTTTATAATGAGTTTAGAAGTGCTTGTTGTGTAATTTTATTTTTTTTTCTTTTGTATGTTCATAAATCTATGTTTTACTATGGTCTCAAACCTATTCTGATGTTTTGGAGCTGTATGTGAGAGGTGACGGAACCTCTTCTGATTAAGTACCTTTAGCTGCTTCTCCTCCAGAAGGAGGTAAATTCATTTATTACAATTCATGTAGGTAAATAGGTATTTACCTATATAAATGAGGATCTAGCATCACACCCATCTTATTCTCTGTGCTGAATCGGAGGTATTCTCAATGCTCAGCCCAGAACTGATGAATACTCTGCCTCTATTTCCTTGCATAACTAGCTACATTTCAGACTTCTGCACTTCTTTATAAGCGCTGACAGACCAAAAAATCTTCTTGTAAACAAACTAGCTTCATCAACAACTTAAATCTGAGTGCCAAGAAGAAAGAAGCAAAAGGATTGTATCGAAGACACACAAATAGAGACAGACTGCAGCTGGAGGAGAACTATCTAATTTCATTGAGCAACACCAGCTAGTCCAGATGAGATTTCTTATGGCAAAAGTAACAAAATAGTTACTCCAAGAAAGCCTTTTCAAGGCTTACCAAGAAAAGAGAGATTCTTCATGAGCATGTACGGAAATCCAAGCTGCAGAATTGTTACCTTAGCAGCCCTGCATTCTCAATACATGTCACCATATTCCTGCTGCAGGGACAGAAAGCCACTGCTGCTCCTCTCTGAGCAAGTGCTGAATGTCTGTGATGACTTAGGAGCTCCATTTCTATGTAACAGATCCCCCGTGTGAAGTCTCACTGATGCTGCAGTTTCCTGGCTTTCTGGAAGCTCAGAAGATGGAGGTCCCCGTGCTGTCTGATGCTTTCAGTCTTTGCACCCACTGTGTGTGTTCAAAGACCATGATTTACACCTGTGCCAGTTTGCTTTTTCCCACACAGTTTCCATGTAGACTTCAGGAGAGAGCAGGGACCAGAAATAGTGGTCCAATATAAAATTTGGCTACAGTCCACAAGCAGCATAGTGAAAAACACTGATGCTAACCTTTTTAGGCCAGTGTTACAAATATTCTCACAGAGAACACGGTCTTGTGGAGCACACATTGTCCCATGAAGATCTGGATTTTGATGGTAAGAGAAATACAGCTTTTGTCTCTTAGAAGACACTGATATTGTAGGCAGAGGAAAATAAATACAATCAAGGTAAACTGTTGTTCTCATGCTCTCTAAGAGTGTCTGTTTTTTCTACCCAGTAGTTAAATATACTTATTACTGACATAGAAACTGAGCACAATCTGTAAGAAAATACAATTTAATTAAATTCAGTAGAACTCTTTTCCACCCATGCCATTGGTATATTCGGACTATTGTGTCATAGCTGTTAAAAAAATATTTCATCAAGCATTTTTAATTAATAAATTTAATTTAGTCATCTTTATACAGTGTAATTCCTAAAAGCAAAGAGAAATAATTTAACATGTAATTCTGAATACTGCCTCACTAAGAACAATTTTCAAAATTCTTTGTTTTAGGAAAAACTACCTGCCAGAACAGCTGGCAAATTAAATTAACCTGGGAGTTGCTGAGCTGCTTACAGCGACCACAGTATCCCAGTGAGTTCACACTAGCTATGGATGTTTATGAATCATTTTAAACTGAATTCATACAAAGTTGGCACTGGCAATATCCCATACCAGCATCCCACTCAGCCTCCCATCTCCTATCATCGAAAATTCAGCTCATTTAAGATGCACGTTTCTGGCTACTTTGACTGCAAGGAAAACCCATGAACTAGGATGATGTGCATAAACCTAATTCACTTAATCTGTAAACATAATTCACACAGACTTTGGGGGGGGTTATTCAGCAATATGACATTGATGTGTCAGTTTACCACAGATAAGGCAGGAAAAAAGGGGATGTGTGACGGATTACACACTTGACCATGAATATCTCTCTTTGTGACATGGGAGGGGCAGGGGGCAAAGGCAGCAACTTCCACAAAAAGAAAACAAATCTTAGGAGGCTTATGGAACCATAGGATTATTCAGTTCCCATCAAGGAGAGTCATGACAGAATGGGATACCAGCCCACACACTCAGTCCTAATTGAAATACTGACTGAAAAAATTACTAGAAACTTCCCTGGTTCACATGCATGAACTGTATTTTGGGGTAAGTATTTGAGTGGAAGTACTTCTTTGAGCATTTTATTGTATTTTACCTTTCAACATCTGTCTAGGACAACAGATGGTTGTTAGAAGCATAAAGTACCTAGTACCTTTTTACGAAATATTTACTGCATGGCTATACTTCTCCTCGAGCATCTTCAACAAAAACTGCAGCTCTCCAGCATGTGCAATAGAACCT
Source organism: Melanocharis versteri (assembly GCA_013397845.1). Classification (NCBI taxonomy): domain Eukaryota; kingdom Metazoa; phylum Chordata; class Aves; order Passeriformes; family Melanocharitidae; genus Melanocharis; species Melanocharis versteri. The sequence goes on along the minus strand of VZTG01001877.1, from coordinate 78,065 downwards.
AACTGTAAAATTAAAAGCATAAGAAAAGATAGGACACAGTAATAGCAGGTTGAAAGTGCTTCTTCAGGGGAACGGCCTGAATCAATACCAGAACACCACATTCAGAGATTTACTGGGCACTAAGCCTTTCTGCTTATCAGTAATTACAGAGGATGCCCTCACCAACAATTCAGAATATATATTCCCAGGCAAGCAATCTTCTCGGTGTTGCAGTGTTCCTTTGACACTAAGTATAATTCTAGAACCTCTCATATTTTCTGCCTCTGGAGAAAGGCAGGCCATGGCAAGGTACCCATTCATCACTTTTTTTGAGTGTTAAGCTGACATTAAACATCAGTTTTAATCTGGTTGCCTTCACAGAAAAGTAAGCAACAGGAATGATGTGATGTCATGTCTTAGAGGGAGGAAGCAGTGCTAAAGTAAAAAGTACTGTCTTGATCTTCTCTAACTGGGGAGAGGTACCAAATACAGACCTTGTATAAGTCCCAGAGAACAAAGTATGGACTCCAACACTGAAACTTTCCTACTTACAGTATCCTTGGAGATATTAAAAACCTGACAGGACACAGACCTGAGCAACATGCTCTAGATGACCCTGCTTTGAGCAAGAGGGGCTTGGACAAGACAGTCTTTCAAAGACTTCTTATATTCAAATAATTTTGTCATTCTGTTAAAAAACTCTTTTAATTGAAAGTTACCTGACCACATGCAGTTATCCAAAATTCACTTTCTTGTCTGGTATGGTTCTCATTCCCCAATAATACAGAATGGTTTGAGAAAGAGATTCATTTTCATGAGTCAAGAACCAGAAAAAAATAAAATTAATCCAAATACAGTATTTTATGATCCAAGATGGAAAGACTTTAGACTCAAGATCTCTAAAAATCCTATGGTTTACTACATTAGTATCAAGCTGAATTTTCCTGTAACTAGTATAGACAAAAGTCAGAAATTTTACTTGTGAGTGAATAGGGGAAACAAGTACATTAAAAAGAGTGTAAAATAGATACAGGATGCTCCAAAGCCTAAGTGGGAGCAAATGTTTTAAACAATGCCTGATTATATGACATTCGTTGTCTCTTCTCTGAGACTGTCGTCTGTCCTTGGACACTCTGTAAGCACTAGTCTTCTTTTAATACTAACTTTTAAGAAAAAAGAAGGATACATCTACCAATTATTATGACCCAAACAATGGGAACAGTTGCTTTGGGAACTTTGGGGATGAGAGTTCCACATCTGTTTGACAGCTGCCCTGCTCTTCTGTTTACTTGGAGAGCATATAGGTCTGACAGTCATCCACAGACTGTTGCCTAAGGAAGAGTATTCTAGGGAACTTCAAACTGTATCTTTATTCTGACACAAGGCTTTGCAATACTTTACAAACAGGATACTTCAGCTCAGAAGCAACGTGTAAATTTTGTTATAAAATGTATCTTTCTCTTACAGAGGTATCAGAGTAGATAAATGCATGAGTAAGAAAAGGCTTTGTGAGAAAAATTTGCAGTGAGTTATTAAAAGCACCAAAGCTTTTTATCTTAGTTCCCCTCAAATTAAGTAAAGCAGAAGCTACAAACAGCATGAGAGATAGCTAAAAGAGGAGTTTCTTTTCTGTGTTTGGAAGAGTGGCACTTAATATTTAGGTAGGATAGAAAGCAGGAAAATGCTGGATACCATCTGCTAATCTTAGATGCACGAAACCCACGTGAGGCCAGAAAAAGTGCATGCCTTCCAGATTCAGGCTTCTAGAAATTACATTTTTGAATTTCTTTCACAAGACTTGTGATATAGAGGACTCTGTATTCGGCTTTTGCTTTTTTGTTGCAATGACCATGTTACTCACCCCTTCTCCTTTTCTTCACTCTCAGCCACAGAATCTGGTCTGCCCAAGGAACAGAACTCTCAGAAAATTCATGAAGATTGAAGGTAAGACTATAGTGGGATAGATTCCAGTTAGTCACATCTTCTCAAGTTCTCAGCCTCTTTTTTAGCCATAAACTACAAAATATGTGGTAGTCATTTGGCCCAAGGCATGCTAATGTCTGTTCTCCTAAAGGCCACAAATTATGTTGAGTGCAGTCGCCTCAAAAATAATATTTACAAATATGTTAACAATAGCAACATTAAAAAAGTTTCTCTCACTCTTTTCTCCCTAAACATTGCTGCTTCCCCCAGTTTCCTTCCTAACAGTACTTCAGCTACTTAGATATCTTCATTTTGCGTTTCCTTTCTAGAAAGCAAGATGTCTTTAAAGTAAGAGGTGCACTAGATTCTTCTTAGCTAGCAGCATCATAGGTATGGCATGTAGCATAATGGATTAAATGATGCTCAGTATCAGGACTAGCATATCAGGAATCGAAAAAAGAATTATACAATTCAGGTGTCACGTGCACCACAACTAAACAACCAGTGGTTATTGCAGTTTCTTATTGTTGTGTATGAAACATTTCTCCATTCTTCCAGGAGTTCCTACTCCTGGATCCAGCAGGCAAACTCTGCTCATGCAAGGGATTATGCAGACCTCTCCCATTGCAACAGGATATTCCAAATCACTGTAGACCTGTGAGGAAGTGTGAATCTGTTATGCTCCAGGGACTTACCTTAATACCTTGTGCTTCTAAGAGTTTTGAAGAGAATAAGTCAATCATTTTTTTTTTCAGCTTTAGCTGCACTGAAACTATGTCTTTGAAAACAGAAATACCAGATGAGCTGCTCAGGTCACCAGTATACTAATGAGAGCACACCATGTAGAAGACAAAAGATGCCTAGTAATCTAGATTTTTCACTTGACATCCCACTGAACATTCTGATGAATCAGATTAGTTTTAGAAGTCTGAAGTATTCATTCAAATAATTTTAGTTTGTGTGAATTTTGGTTAAAGTAAAAAACTTGAGACAAAATGCAGGGCACATTACATATCACACAAGTTTGTATGACTTTTTCATAAAGTAAACAAAATAATCATTCGAGTTCCCAAAATCTACTGCTCTCATGTCATCTCATTACTTCAAACACTTAAAGTAGTTGAAAAACATCAGTCAATTAATAGTTATAATCCTTTAAAAATGACAATGCTAGAAAGTGAAAGAAAATACTAAAGTTATCTTCATTCATTCCGAGAGAGATAATGAATAAAGGGCTTTCAAGAGTTAATAAAGGAATCAGAGAGGGAAGCTGTAGCTTTGCAAGCTATTTCACCATTTCCCCTCCCCTCCCTTCATCTGGATGGGATCATGTTAGCATATGAGTCAGCTAATTATGAAAGACTTCTCTGAAATGAATTAGATGAACACAGCATCTTTAACAGAAACAGATCTTGTGACCTGGCAGAGTTCCCATCATGGTCCAAATAAAGCCCACTCAGATGTGACCACTTCCTTTACTGTAACTCAAAGAACAGAGTGAAACATCAGAATGAACTTCCTCACCTAAGCATCTTCCCAGTATTCCTGATGGATAGGAAAAATAACCGTTTGCCACTGTGATGAATCAAATCATATGTGGCACTAGACTCAGGGATAAACTAGTTTAATATTATTGAGAACCAAGCTACAATTTTCAATGAAATATTCCAGTTTACTATTGCCTGCAAAAAAAGAGATTGGGACCTGTGGACTAAGTAGCATTTTAACATTTTAACATTTTAAGATGGCGGTTCTGATGAAGTTAAGGGTTGTAAACTTGTCCAAAGGCACTATTATCCCAAATGTGCTTTCCAGATTGTTTTTGGAAACTCAATGCAGTTGGTGCACTTCACTACCTGGAGAAAAGATTCTGCACTTCGATTATTGGTCTGATATCTGATTCTTTCATGTTAGTGTACAGATTCAGTTCAATGGTGACTTCAATAACCATTGCACTGGAATTGTGCTATAGTTCAATGTCTTGAAAGAACAACTGAAAAATTGTGAAGCTTTAGTTGGTTTTGTCTCTGTGATGACACCAGTGAGCCAAGAGATTAGCTTCACAATTAATACAAGCTGCAGCTCAGTCACAGATTTGCGAGCCTAAACCTCTGAAGATAAGAAAAAAACAAGGCAATATAAGTCATAACCTGCACACTAAATGAACAGTTAATTCATTTAGCAAGTCAGATGTGTCAGTAGAAGTGTCTGTTTACCTGTTTAGACAAGTGATATCATTCACATCTGGTTAATATCAACGAAAAGAGCTGGGGGAAGAAGCAAAATCAGAAGTAAGGCAGAAACAAATTCCAATCATCAACATCCAAATCAGACCACTTTGAAATTAAACACTCCAAAAGTATTAGAGCAAAATCAGATACACTTCTCTACACTATACAGCTCTTTGCACTGAATAAGCTATATACCTTAATGTAAACCTAGTGGCTGTTGGTCTACTAAAATTCAAAGTAGGCAAGACTAAGTTGGTCACATGAATCTATGGAAGTCTTGCTGTGAAGTTTGATTTTTCATTTCCTCTTCTTTTTAAAGCAAATGTTTTTTCAATGCACTGTTTTGTCCGGTGGGACACAAGTGTGTGAGAATACTGAATTTATCTGACATTACAAACTGACTTTCAAAGCCTGAATGATTAACTTTACTTATAGTATAAAACACATGGCCAAAACATCTTATGCTAGTTAAAACCAACAAATACTATAAAGGAAGGCAAATTTTGGCTTCTTATAGGACTCAAAAATAAGAGCTATTTAAAAATATTGTCTATCCTTATTAGTCTATAAACTTGTTCACCCCTATTAGTATTTTATCAGAATTTTTCAGTTTGTTTTTTTTAAGCATGACCATTTAATAGTTTTCTAATATTTTCTTTTACTTTTTCCCCCCACCTAGTGACTTGAACTACTCTAAATTTTCCAGCAGATTTCACATGTATTTATTGAGCTCTTTGGTTATATTTGACATAGTGTGTGTATATATCTATCTTTCTGTTCTTTTAAGCGATGCCCAGTGAGATTTGCTGATGTGATCAGAGTCTATTTCCTTGGCCTTGAAGCTACCCAGGGGAATAATGCATATTCATTGTTAGGTCATGATTTCTAGTAAAGACACTGAATAATATCTGTCACTAATTAATTTAATTAACTTTTGACTACTAAGTCCAAACTATTGCCTGTTAGCACTCTCCAAAGCATAGTTAGAATCAAGCAATGCTTTCTGACTAAATGTTTAATTTTCACTATGTGCAATGAATTTACTGCTGCACACTTTTTTAATATGAAATGTCGTACTTACTCTCTCTGACTATATTAGAGCAAGTTTTTGTGAGGGAACGTTCTCTAGTATACTAAACCAGAGACAGCTGGAACTAAAACTGGCTCAAAATCTGATTATATCTCTCGCTTTCACTATTAAGCATAGTGAGCCTTGTAAAGCATTTATTGCTTTTCATTTTCTTTCATTACCAAAATGTTCTTATTCAACCTAAAACTCTTTTCTGACAAAAATTATGAGAGGAAAAAAGAGGTTTATTGGATTGAATCTATATGAAACAAGTAGTCCCCCTCCAGAATTTTTCTGTGCAAAATTTCACTTTCCAGTAGGCTCCTGGAGGATATATTGGCTGTATTCAGCCCATGCTACATAGCCCAGGCGTTACAGCACTTTCTGAGCAGTGGGATATATCATTTTCAAGCCTTCTCTGATTCAGAAGCTTTGAATGAGGTCTCTTGGAGACCAAACTGCGGACACTGTTAACCACAAATATTCTAGAGCTCAAGGTTGGTAAGAGAAACATCTGCTCTTTGCCAGCTTTGTCAGCCAACGTGAACCTTCTTAATAGCCAACTACCAAGAACCTAAATGGAAGAAAACTATTTCGGGAATGCTGAAACTTCAGGGTGGTTGTTATGGCAAAATTACTACCCGATATCAATTCAAGTGGGCAAATACTTTTAGTGAAGCAAAACTGCATTTTTCTATAGGTAAACAGTGCTCAGAAAAATCCTGCTGATCCTGACAGACATCTGTGTCTGCACCATGTCATCCATCCAGATAAACACCATTCTGCATTTCAGTATCTTTTTTGCTTGAATTATCATGTTTTTGTACAGAAGGGAGATGGTACAAGAATCACTGCATGATGCTATTTAGAAAAAGGAAGGCTTCCCTTTTCAACTAATTAATATTGTAAAAATTAAGTTACTCTGTGCTAGCAATAAAAAAGCAAAGTCTTTTCAGCATTTTGACAACGGATTATTTTTTAATTTAATCCATTTTCTATTTGTTTCATACAATATTTCTTCCTCTTATGTGATATTTTTTTATAACAAATCCCTCTTCTTGTTTAAGAAGAACCTTCTCAAGTCCCCTGTAATTCTGCTGTTTAAACTATATCATGAAGTGGTGGGGTTTTCCTAGAAAGAAGTTGTCTTACACTGCCCTACAATTTTTAAAATTAAAATTTAAAAAGCCAACTTCTCTGGCTAAATCATACCGCCAAAAAATCACCACCAAAACAATCACGATTGCAGTGTGGTCATATTTATGCTTGTATGCTGATTTGTCCCAGTATCCCATTCATTTCAGAGATGCTGATGAAAATGAAATGAAAATTTCATTTTCAGGGCACAAAGAGCTGGAGACTTCTTCGTGTAGCAGACTGCAATGTACCACACAAGTCTGTACTCACACGTTAGGGTGTCCAGCCTGACCAGCTGCCCACATACACAGCCCCTGTTCTTGCTCTTTTTGCTGGACAGAAGAACTTGCAGCATTTTTCAGCTCCCAGAAGAGAGAGGAGCTGTCTTCTGCAAGGCAAGGGTAGGATAAGTACGTTTGATTCTCTATGACTTCCCTCCAGCTGTGTCCCAGACCAGTCCTCTCTCCTATTCCACAAAAACTGTAGGAAGACCTGCTGGAGAAAGAAGGAGTGAACGTAGGCAGCTATGAGGGACTTGTGAATGCCAAATATAGGGACAATGGGGAGGTGGGCAGTGAAGCAGCAGAAGCAAGAGATTCACTGAAAACAGAAAGAATACACACCCCTGTCCTTCCTCTCAGGGACCTCTGAGATCACCCACCACATTCCAAATCTCTAATGACTGCCTTTGTAGTCCTTTGGCCCAAGCTCCTCCAGAAAATCCACCATGGCAAAAGCACAGGATTCATAGAATCACAGAATCATAAAATCGTTAAGGCTTGAAAAGACTTCTAAGATCATCAAGTCAAACTACCAGGCTATCATTATGTTCACCATCAAACCACGTTCTTATGTGCCATATCCACCATTTTTTAAACTGTTCCAGGAATGCTGACTCTACCACTTCCCTGGGCAGCCTGTTGCAATGCTTGAAAAACTTTCTGTGAAGAAATTTCCCTGATATCCAACCTAAACATCCACTGGCACAACTTGAAACCATTTCCTCTAGTTTTGTCATTTGTTACCTGAGAGACCAACCTCCACCTCACTATACCCTCCATTCAGGGAGCTGTAGAGAGCAATAAGGTCTCCCCTGAGCATCCTTTTCTCCAGGCTAAACACCCTCAGCTTCCTCAACTGCTCCTCATCAGACTTGTGCTCCAGACCCTTCTCCAGCTCCATTGCTCTTCTCTGGACATGCTGCAGCACCTCAATGTCATTCTTGAAGGCAGTGCTGGACAGAGCACTAGAGGTGCCACGTGGCCACAAGCTACAGGTGCAGCAACTGTCAACCAGGCCCCCCCAGCTCCTTTCCCGTGGTCCCAGAGCCACTTTCCAGCCACTCTGCCCCAAGCCTGTCTGTGCCATCTGGAGCTGTGACCCAAATGCAGGAGCTGGCACTTGGCCTTGCTGAACATCACACAAGTGACTTTGGCCCATTGATCCAGCCTGTCCAGATTCCTCTGTAAAGCCTTCCTGCCCTCCAGCAGATCAACACTCCATTTTGGTTGATTTTACCTGCTGAGAAGTTTTGAGCCAGTTCTGAGAATGAAAAAGGAGAATATGTCACTTGATCCTGTCTTGATACAAGCAATACTAGCCACAACTAGTCTGGGATATAAAATCCTTGTTAGTAAAGGACAACCATCCAGTCTTCAGAAGAAGTACAATGGCATGGGTCCCAAAGAAGATTGACACTAAGAATCTGTTCTAAACATGAAATTATGGTACAAAAAAAAGCTCCAATAATTTCTATTCACTTCTATTCCACTGTTTCTCTACCAAGCATGCTTTATCTGTGGAATGCTCGCAAAACTCATTCCATGGAGTGAATATGAATGTGGATATTAATAATCTTCCCAGGTGAAACCGGACTTAGCTTCTTCAGAACTATCTACAGATGCAGGCATGTAGCATTGGCTCACACTAGCCTTGTTTGTTCTCACAGCAAAGCCAAAACAACTTTAGATTTGCATTTTCTTAAATGCAAAATAGGGTTCTGATGCAATTCAGTTACAGAACTCCAAACACACAGGTAATATTTACGCATGAATCCAAAGTCAATTCTGTGCTTGTTTCTGGAAAAGAGCTTCTCCTTAAGCTTGATACAAAAAAATGTTATGGCACTAACTGCTTTTTGGCACGAGAACATTTAACTAGGCACCTAACACCTGTTTTGTACTAGTCATTTCTTGTCCAGTTTTTCATGGATAAGACATTAAAAAAATACACCACTACCTATTGATGTTTATAGCTTGCTGTCATGGCCACATTCAAAACAAACAGCTGTGCCAGCCACAAGCACACAGATCAGTATTAAGACATTGAGGTTTGCCATAATGGAACATACTGAGCAATCTGTTCATCTGTGGCCTCCAGGCTGGCTCCCTTCTCGTAAACAGCGAATGCTTATGCTGTAAAATGAAGATCAAATTTGGACATTTGCATAAAGGCATGTTCAACCTCAGTTTTAGAACCCATGTCTAAAGTTTCAGTCCTCAGACTCACCACACAGTTGACATTCAGTACGGAAAGAACCTAAATTACCTGAATATTTATTCACTTGATACAAAACCACCCTTATTTAAATGTAAAGGTTCAGGCAGCAGTGATATCAAATCCTGAGATCCACAATCTACTCAGGGTGCAATAGTACGCTGACTTACGTTTCTTGCAAATATTAGCTTGTTAGTCAAAAGAATAATAGGTATAATCCACCTTTTACTCAACAGTAGAGTAGCTCCTGTAATCATCTCCAAAGGAAAGAAACACATTCAAATCATCCTTTCCTAAGTAGAACAGTCATTTAATCTTAATTTTCCTCATGAACAGGAAAGGTGAGCTAGCTTTTATGCTATCCAGTATTCAGATGTGGTCAGTCTCTTCCAGTCATGTGGCTCCATTTCATACTAAGCTTGTAGGTATCTACAGAAGAAATTATGACTGCTTGGAATGTGGATTAGGGCATAGCTCTACCATTAACTGGACAATCTGGAAGTAATTTCAGAGATTTTATATTGGAATATTATTTCCAAAACAAGGACATAAAGAAATGAACCCAGTAAAGGACTAAGACAGTCAAGGGCTAAAGCACAGAAAATATGAGACGTGGAGAGAGCAGTGTTTATGCAGCCTTTAGAAGTGGAGGCAAAGGGGAGACAATCTATAAATGCCTGATTGGAACAAATGAAGACAGAGCCAGATTCTTCTCAGAGTTGCACAGTGGATAAAAGGATGAGAGATCACAAACTCAGTTTGCACAGGGGATAAAAGGATGAGAGACCACAAACTCAGGTTGGAGCCCTGCTTGCCTCCCTGCGGAACCCTACAATCCTCAGGGACAATGCAGTCTCTGCAATACCACGACAAATTGCAAAGAATCATTCACAGGAGAAAATTACCAGTTAAAATAAAGACAAATGTTACAAACCCTATGTAATACATAAACCGTGATCATAAACACACATAAACCACAAGCAGATTATCTCCATGCTTTGACTGCCATTACATACAGTCCAAAATGAAACATATGCCTCAATATTTTATTACTATTTTATGCATTAAAACTATTGTAAAATTGCAATGTTATTCCATTAACTAGCTCTGGATGCTTCTTTCTCTCATTGACCATTACATGATCCTGGACTTTTCTGCTACAGCCACCAGCAAGTGTCACATGACATAAATTACGGACTTTGCTCCCCTAGAAATTTTGCTCCCTTAAACTTACTACCTAAAAATATTCTCCCTCTTGAAACTCATTGAGGCAGAATTGACTTGAAATTAATTTCTTCATCAGATTTTACAGAACAATAAAATTAACCAGATAATTTTAAATTGTTTTTAAAAGTTAAATATAAAGCTAGTGAAAAGAGAGTTGGATTATTAATGCTCATCAGAGCATTTTTCTATAGTTTATAATATTCTGGACATTTTGCCTAATATTCTCAATTGTACTTCAACAAGATGTTCTTCACTTTGCATTTTCACCTTATTCCTATTGTCTTAAAACCAAATTACCTCAAACAGGAAGCTAAGGCTGACATTTAGAAAATCAGACACAGAGAACTGAGTTTTTCCCATAAAATAGAGAATTACCGTAAAGCCCAACTCGAAGCCAGAGCAAAGGGCAAACATCTTTGACCAGCATTCCCTACAAAGACAAAGCAATACGCATAACACAATGTTCCAAAACAAAACTGCCATGAATAAATCTTGTCCCCAGAGGATGGCAGAAAGAATAGACCATATATAACACTTTATTTAGATCAATTAAGGCACAACAGGTGGGTGATTAAGAATTCAAGGAGAGCGCCTGGAAAACCACAAGAGAATGGACCCAGTGGTCCATGTTCACAGCCTGAGGCTTCAGTGTGACCCTCCAATTGCTGTCTTCTCCTTTCCTCCCTGCCGGACTTCAGTTCTCACAGCAGAGAGACAGGAATCCAAACGCCCAGTTTCAACATGCCTTGACTAACTCCCATTTCACACACCAAGCAAGAGGCAATTCCTATATTCTCTCACTTGAAAAGCTGGGATAAAGCCCACTATGAGTATTTCTCAATCCTCATTTATTTTTGCAGCCCTTACTTTTTGTATGTGCATATGTCCACTGTATTGCTAAATAAACAATGGATTTTCAGATGTCCAACAACAGTATTTTCCCACAGGCATCTTAAGTGAGGTTGAATGCATGGTTCAAATCAAACCGCTGTCACCTAAGACAAACTATTACTTCATTGAGTGTTATCCAAGGTGTGAACAACCAGACAGAATTCCAGAAAGAAATTATAGGCTAGCATGACCATCTGCCAGTCATAGAAAATCTTCCTTCGTATTACTTCTAACTAATCCCCACAATCCAATATTGGATGATAGAACCCCTTTGTCAAAACTTTCAAACATAATTTTACTCACACAAGACCAGGGAGACAAAAGTAAACGGTTGTCCTTATTTCACTCAAGCAAAACTAGGTTTTGGGGCAGGAACAAGTGGAGAGTTTTTGGTCAGCTGTCAAAATAAAGCCAGGATAAAACAGAGATCAGATATGGAAAAAGCTTCTGTCAACATAGTTAAATTTGGGCAATATGAAGGCACCTAAAATAAAGGCTTCCTACTGACTCCAGCTATAACTGTAATGGTTTGTATTACAAGTATCCACTACAAGAAACCTGACAGGAATATCTTATGATTATGCGCATATAAGCTAATAATATTCCCTTTGCTATCATCATAAAAGAGTCAATTCTGGATGGAAAATGATGAGACTAAAGCGACTTGACCTTGAAGAGGAAAATTGACTAAATTTAAGACTTTTTCCTTATTCACAATGGAAAAAAACCATGATGTGGTGGGAAAAGTATTTAATTCTCAGAGTCCATTTGAAGGTCTGCTGAGAAATAAATCACTGGGACTCATTAGAATGTCTCTCAAACCATATCTTTTGGGAAAACACAAGAAGAAATAGTATGCTATAGCAAAGACATCCATAAATGTCAAAGACATTCAAACGAGTCAAGCTGATTAGACATAAGGCAATACAGTGAATCACACCACCATCATTCAACTCAATCAAGGAATTGAGCACAGGGCAGTTAGTGTCATATTAGACAAATTAGTTTATGTTAGAACTAAACCTCTCAGCCATAGTACTTCATGTCTGATTAAATCTGAGTGATTTCAGCTTTCATTGTTGAGCACCTAATTGCACTAGGATGTCATTAGCCTCTCTGAAGAGCATAGAAAGAGCTAACTGCCATAATAAAAATTACTGTGATAAGATTCCTCCGATTAGCCATTTAATGCAATGAGACTCTGGTATTTCTGATTTGATAAGACTTCAGCAGTCACTGCAAAAACTGCTTTAGATCAAAAAAAAGAAGCTGTATTTCTGGTCTTCACCTGCACTTTTAATTTCTTCATCGATCCCTAACAGTTGATGTAAAATCCTCTCTTATCTATACTACAGAAATTAATCAATAAAATGCCATTTGTGTATAATGATAAAAGACTTTATCCCAGCTTTATGACCAGATCACAAGTAGGCAAATAAATTATGTTCATATATATTATGTAATTTTGAGATGGGAGGATATTTTTATTCTTTATCTTCACTTCTGCGTGGCTGAATGACAGTGTTTAGCCAAATTGCTACTCCATAACCACAAGAATCCCTAAGTACTAAAAATCATAAATCATAAGGTGGACAAAAATGAATACTTCTTCAGATAAACCACTTTTCAAAACTCATTTTCAAAGGACAGACAGCTAATCATCAGAGGGAGTTCATTTGCAGTGCAGAAAGAGGACCAGATAGTAGAGGATAAAGAATCCAACCATTTCCTAGAGTACAGAAAATGTGTCCATACTAGAGGAAAAGAAAATCACTATAGCTGTATTTACAAGCTTGAAAAGGAACTTTGGATTTGGGTTTGGTTGACTTTTGGTAATGTGTCATTCTTGCACAGAGATGAAGTAGAATTTATGGTGCAGGATGAAGTTACTAAACAGGCCTAGAGACATTACTTTATCAAAACAGTTGCAATACTGTGAGAGATATTCCAACTTATTTTAAATCCTTGTTTAGTATCACTTGTTGAAGGGCAGCGCTTACTGCAGGTACTATTGCTAAGCAGATAACCATGTTTCCTCTGCCAGTGCATCACCACTTCAGAGAATTCACATCTCTAAGGCTTGCTGAATGTCTGTGCCCTGCAGAAAACTATGCAAGTCTGAAGAAATACAATCATCAATTGCAGCGTTTTTAAAAAACCCTGTGGATTAGAAAATACATTCAGAAATGGTAAGACATAAGAAAACATTCTTGACAGTAAATTAATTTAGGTAAGACTTTACTGCATTTTAGTACTGTCTCTGTTGTGGTATGGTAAGTGTTCTTTGATCTACTGACTTAGAAATGCAGGTCAGCTGAAAGCTTTGTAATAGTGCAGAGAGGTTGCAATATGAGGCAAGAGCAAGAGTGAGGCAGGTGTAAAAGGATAAATGGGATGATTAAAGTCATAACAGAGCACCCTCAGAAGCCTACAGAACATCCTGAACATGATCATGGAGCCACTGAATGCTACCTAATGTAGCTTAGAGCTGAGATGTGCCAGACCAAGCATCGTCCCTTTCAAACCTTCCATGTCCTGCAGTGACAAATGGCCAGATTGGCCACGGTGAGGAAGAGGTCCCGTTGTTGGTAGGGCACAAGGTAGGGTCTGTTTAAGACAAAAGGTGTGAGAAAAACCCTATCAAGATCCTCAATACAAACTTTTGGAATCTGGTACACTTCTTGTACCTGTGTTATGTCAATGCAGTGGACTGAAAGGACATATTTTACATAACAATTGTTACAACAGTACATAACATAGTACTGTTAGCTTCCAAGAGTGACTTTTGGTTGGTTAGTGGGTTGTTTTTTTAACTAGCCTTATGCATAAATAGAGAATCTATTCAGACACTTTTTCATCCATTGTCAGTGTTTCAGAATTCCAGCAGCAGGTTGAAGTGTAAGTAGTCACAGAACTACAATTGTTCTGACACATGTACATAATCACAGGTAGTCAAGATAGGGAGCACAGACTATTTTTGAAGGAAATGTTGACATAAACTACTGTTACTGATTTAAGTTTTGCTTAATCTCCATATAAGGATGATGCTTTTTCAAAAGTTACCCAAATCCAGAATCAAATATGCTTGCTCATATATTTCATATATCTCTGCCATACCTTTTAAGCAAATTAGAGAGCAAGGCATATATTTGACTTTGTTTGTTTGTTTGTTTTGTGAGTTTTTTTTAAATCAAGAAAAGGACTGCCCTCATATATTTTCTGAATAAAGCTATGCCTCCAAATTACCAATTAAATCAAACGTACACAATCCCAGGACCTCAGAGTGCATTTATACTCCAAAGAAAGCTTTTCATATATTTTTTTTCTTTTTTGGCTTGGTGATTGTGGATGATATTTCCTCAGCAAGGAAGATAAAACACTATACGTTTTAACACCACCGAGTGGCACAAGCCCAAAATAATAGAGTACCTTTGGGTCAAGCTAAGCTTTGCTGTTTCTGGCTGAGTGCAAGTCTTACCCAGCCTGAAATGAGAACTCCTTGCTTCATTTTGTAGCTCTGACATTCCCAACTATATCAATACCCTCAATCTATTACATACACAACTGACAGATTCCATAGGATTTAAGTCTATAGCCTCCTCAGTTTTCCCAGCATGTCTTACTCTGTATGACTAAAAGGAAAATGCTAAAATTATGAGATGAGCAAGCTATTCTCTAATTACAGAACACAAATGCAGATCCCAGTGTCTGCAATGATTGTGGTACCATCTAGTGGAATAACAATAGTTGTACACAGAGTGACTGCAACCTATAGGTCAAAGAGTGGAAGGAGAGTTTGAATCTCTAACTGTGCCAGTGCATCCCTCCAGCAAGGAAAAGTACACAGCACACAAATATTTTGGAAGCTCCGTGGGGACTCTAACAGCAGTTGTGTTACAGCAGTAAATTGGTGGCACCTGGGAGAAGGAGGGTTTCCATAACAGAGTAGTGTTAAGTACCAATACGGTTTCAGGGAAGGGAGGGGGGAAACAATCATCTCCACTGCACTCCAAAAATATTTGTTTAAAAATTTTGCTGAAAACATCAAGGAGATGATGAATGCCAGGCAATGTATTACGAAGTCATAAGCTGCTCTGCTGGTTCAGTATCAGAAGTTTTAAGACCTGTAAGTCACTGTTTGAAACAGATAACTAAAACTGAAATGAATACAGTTCAATGTGGAGTGCTTGGAAGAGGATTGTGCCAAACTGATCTGGTAACTGGACTTCTAAGGAGGGAAAAAAAGCAACAACCAAAAAAAAAAAAGAAGCAAAACCAACCAAAAAAACCAACCAACCAACCAAAAAAAAACCCCCAAAAAACCAAAAACAATAACAAAAAAAACCCCACCACAAAACAACTACAACAAATCCCCAAAATATATTAAATCAAAGACTGGAATACAATAAACGGAAAGTAACAAAATAGGTATAAACCATTCAGGAGTGCATTGTGAGCTGCAAAGCTGTCTAACCCTCTAAAGCCTGGGACTGAGGACAGCCTGCCTGTAGAGTGGAATGAGAAAAAATCTAAATAGCTCTAAAATGGTCACATAATATATCTTTCCATGACTGATGGGGGTTGGAGCTGCTGATCCAGGAAGTCTCTTCACTTCATGTCATATTTCCAGATCTTTCATTTCCGTTTTAGATTTGCCATGAATTGCTAAGGAATGCCTTGGAAGACATTATTTCAATTGCAGAACCTGTATCTGAACTGCTCCCACAGAGAGAATATAAATCCCTGCTTCTGCTTATTAATTTTCAAGCAACTAGCTGTTTTTATAATGCATTTGATTTTCTCTGTGCTGAATTTTTTTTTCAGTAAGGTGATGCAGTATGTCTTCACACGTTCAATTTCCCAATCTTAAGGAAATGTCCCAATTTTACCATCCAGGAGGCACTTTGAGGGTCAAACTCTCATCACCCAAAGACTTTACTGGGACCAAGGCCCCTTCCCTGTGGGAGGCTCCAGTGACCCAGCAGGTGCCCCTTTATCTCCCTACTCACTTTACTCTCACAGTCAGACCAGGTTTCCTTACTGGCTAGACCTCAGCTTTCCCATATCAGGGTCACAGACGCACTTAAAATAATTTAATCATGGTGCAAAAAAAGAATAACTCAAGTTGGTGCCTCGAACAAATGACTGCTTGGGCTTTTACCTGCTCGCAGCCTGTGAGCTCCATAGTCTGGGCTTTTCCTGCTGAGTCCTCAGCTTTTGCCATATTTTTTGAGTGTCTTGTGGTTTAGCTGGGCCACGGGTCCCCAGCACCTCTGTTGTGTGTTGTTTGAGCTGTTCACATCCTCTTGCCTCTGGCTCCTGCCACCCAGAGCTCAACCTGCAGATCTACTGCAGCTGCACCCAGAGCTACCTCCACTCATTTCGTGAGCTTTGTGCCTTACGTTTGTGCAATACAGAAATGAGTTTTATTAAAATTATAGGTCACCACTAATCTGTCTTAGTGATTTTCTTGTCCATGTTAGCAATAGAAGTCTTCTTATGGACTGTGATGAAAATAGGGAGGCAATAATCTCAGATCACATGGGTGTCATCATTATAGAATATTCTAAAGGACAGCAACTCAATAACCTCTAAAGACCTGACAAAATAGGTTTGTACAAAAGGAGACAGAAAAATGTCTCCTTTCCTGATCGCCTACGAAGATTAGCTATGCAACCTGATAACAAATATTTGCATTTTTCATTACAAAAGGTCGATTTATAAAACAATCAAATAAAAGAGTGTAGGTTTGAACATTTTCATATTTGATTCTTGTATTTGAGTTTATGTTTGATTCTTTTGTATACATTAATTGCTACTATAGAAGCATCAGGCTCAGAGTTTACCAGGTTTTAGCAGAGCAGGGGGAGCTGTCTGCAGAAGCACACGGAGAGAAACGTGACTTGACAGCCCCTCTTGGAGGTGTGAAAGGCCAAAACGCGGCTCCCAGCCCTCCTCTGGGGAGCATCGTGTGCATCTGCGGGGCACAACGAGCTCTGTCGGGCTGCAGGGGTGCTCTCCTTTGTCTCGCGTTTGCAGGTGTCCGCTGGCTGCGCCAGTTTTTGTGTTTTGCAGTTGCGAGGCGACACCCGCAGAGGGTACTCACGGATAACCCACAGGGTGACGATGCCAGCGCTGCGGCGCAGCTTCCCGCCGACCTGCGGGAGCCGCAGGAATTTTACTGCAGTTTACAGCCTGCAGTTTTGCCTTGGGGAGGATCAAACGGATTTATCTCTACTCGTCAAGATTTTTAATTCTAGACTTAGAATGTGTCCCCTAACTAAAAACTTAAATTGGAAATGTTTTTGTTGTAACTTACTTACACAGAACTAAATGGATTGAGACTTGCTCATGCTCCTTGTATCCCCTCCAGCTCCTTGTATCACCTTCTCCAAATGAGCCAAGTGCTGAATCTTTTCAATTCAGATCCTGAGCCACTTATATCTCAGAACATTAAAAAGAAAAGAAACTTAATAGGCTATTTTGCCAAGCCCAAGACCTGTATTTAACCTCCCACTTTCCCCAGAATCTCCAGAGCACAAACTGATTTTTGAATCTCTAAACCTCCTAGTAACAATTACAGCATAATCAGGGGGAATGTATTTCAGAGGCTCTGCCAGGTACTTTTTGAACGTATACTTGTGTTTATTTATTTTAATGCAGTTCTGTGAAAAGCAATAAAAGCTCTCTAGTCTCAGTCTTCTGGCTCCTGGTTGATTCAGCTAGGATACCAGAACCTCTTCTCTGTTTTTTGCACAGTCTGTAGATTGTCCTTCTCTGTTTCAGCCAGGAAAGCTTGCTATAGCCTTTGGAAGCTACAAACAACTTCCAAAGCAATTTCTGTTACTCTGGAACAAATTAATGGAGATGACATGAAACAGTAAGATGTTTCAGCTCAAATAATCTATCCAGAATAGATAGCCTTTTGACCAGAGCTGTTCCTTATTTCTTCTAGGAATCTAGGAAATCTTGTGTGACAGAGTCCACATCTGAAAAAAAAAAAAAATTGCTGACTGGATTCACAACAAGCATTAAATAGTTCATAGTTGCAGACCTGAACCTCACTACATCAACAACTTTGCTCACAATACCTACTTACTGTACACAGCTTTAATGGGATCACTGCTCTATCCATTCCCACTGAACCTGCTGAGGCAACCTTCCAAACCACGGACAGCTTTACAGGCATGGGAAAAGACTGCATCAAACACACTTGCCTTTCCTCAGGCATTCTCTTCGCATGGAACAGATGGGGCTTCAGCATCCGGGCGACACATCGAATGTCAAAATGAAATACAAACAAGATATTTACATAATTATTCAAAATCCAGCTTCTTGAAGAAGTAACACCCTACCTCCAGCATAACATAATCTAACTATTTCTCCGTCACTAACAACCCTGACCACAAACTTTTCTATCCTTAAAAAATCAGCGTCTCAATCTGCCTATAAATCATGCTCTTGAATTTAATCACCTGGGAAAACAGCAAGTTTAGTGGAGCCTTCTTATTTTTATTATAGGGAAAAAAACAATCCCTATCTGCAGCAGTTGGAATCTTTAAATTAACTATTTCACAGGTGCCACAGTGGGCTTGACTTGTAAGAATATTCAGGGACTGTGAGAAAGCCTCCAAAATAACAGAAACTATTGTGATTGCCTAAAGGTATGCACAACAAGATGTAAACTCTCAGAAACTTTCAGATAACTGGGCATCTCCCTACACCGTTCTCACAGGCAGTCTAAGGGCTGCAAAAGTGAGGGAGTAAGTAGAGAGGTAGCATATCTCAGCTTTCCCAGTAAGCAGACAGAAAAGGGCATTGCAGAGTATCTTTGGCCTTCAAACACTCATGTTTGGTCTGGGAAGGACTGATAGCACCCATAACCTCTCCCTGCACAGGACTTCAGACAAGGCTGGAGGAACAAGAAGCGCTGGGTGAATGTGGTACTTGCTGGTTTGAAGGCATCACAGAATTAAGTACAGAGATTAAGGTGGACATGGAAGCCACAGATGTGCCACGCAGGCCAACTTGTCTGCCACAGAACTATGCAGGTATCAAAAGTTACAAGGTTTCTGGTCTAGTCTCCACAGGCACTTTTGCGGTCTGCATCTTTTCACTGCAGACAAGGACAGGGAGTGACGCTTAAACTCTCGCCCTGAGCACAAGCATCCCGACAATTTAAGCTCACCCCATAATGAGCACAATGGACAAAGAACTGAAATGTCCCATTTGGGGACAAGTGCCTGCTGCTGAGAAACTGGATATCCCCTAAATCAGTAGTTTGAAGTGTTTACCAAATATGCAGAGGAGGCAGCTGGAGTTTGTAGACAGGAGGGTGATGTGGGTGTACATACAGGTGCTTGTCGTCGAAGGTCAGCTGCAAGCAGATAAGCTCAGCAAGCCACACTCTTGGTTGAAAATAAAACAGTAGGACAAAGAAAGCTATTCCTGTAATATCAGCACTGATTTCTAGTGGAATAGTCAAATACTTTGATTTTATAATCAGATTGCTTCACTTTTGAAGCTCTCAGAAGATCCCACATCTTGCAGATGGCTATGTCTAGATAAATACATTATTATCCTCTTGGTAGAGCCCCCAAGTAACTCCTGTATCCACACAGGACATAATAGCCTGGCTTCAACTTGCACATATATTGTAGTTCCTTTGCTGTTTAACCACCTGAGTTAACAGAATAAGGGTTAGATAATAAAGAAACTTCTACTTATGTCCAAGTCTAGACACCCTTAAAATTGAAGCAAATCCACTGTTCCTGAAAGAAGTTGAAGGTTCTTGCAAGTCAGCCATGAAGATAACATTGAGTATGGTTTTGCAATCTTAAGCACAGACTGGAAACTCAGAGCTCGGGTAGGCCAGGTCCTCAGTGAGGTCTCTTTTCAGGACAGAATCAGCATCTGCTAGAATCAAATCTGGCCTTCAAATTTGTGCCATCTCACAGGACCAATACATCACTGAAAATTTTGACTTCAGCCCTAACTATGTCTTAGGTGAGCAGCCAACAGCCGAGTCAGTGATTGCAATCATTGACTGAAAATTTGGGAATAAGCACTTAACCCAAGCTTTCCCTACCAATCTGATAAAGCCAGAGAGTGAACATAGTCTTGTTCTCTGCCACAGTGCATGCATAAAGCAAATGACCAAGTTGGGAAAATTCTCATGAGACCCACACATCTAAAATATGTACAGAAACAGAGTGGCAGGGATTTTAAATATGCTGGTGCTGAATATTTTCATGTAATATCACACAAACTATTGGGGTACAGTTTGAATAGGTGGATAGCACAGTAACTGGCTGCATTCCTGGGGCCAAAATTTTGTGGGGCTGATCAGCCGTACAAACTGGTGCCCAGTCAGGAGTCAAGTTCCTCAGTGTTCGATACTGTTTAGCATTTTTCCTACTGAGCTGGACAATGGGATAAAGAGCAGTATCAGATGTGTTCACAGTGTATTTAAGAGAGCAGTTTAGATACTGGAGGAAAGGATTTTTGCTCAAAGGGTTCCTGACAGGTAGGAGAGAGCAGCTGACGAAAACCTCATGAAGTTCAACAAAGTGAAATGCAAAGTCCTGCAGCTAGGGTGCAATAGCCCACACAGCGGCTTGGGAGAAGAGCTGACTAGATGGAAAAGAGGTTCTCAAGGAATTAGTGAAAGA
Source organism: Melanocharis versteri (assembly GCA_013397845.1). Classification (NCBI taxonomy): domain Eukaryota; kingdom Metazoa; phylum Chordata; class Aves; order Passeriformes; family Melanocharitidae; genus Melanocharis; species Melanocharis versteri. Next base: position 57,441 of record VZTG01001877.1, on the reverse strand, counting down.
AGAGCAGAACAGGGTCAGTGGTGTGCCCTCGCAGCGAAGAAGGCTGACTGTAGGCTGGGCTGTCTCAGCAAGCACACAGTCAGTAGGATGAGAAGGAGATTGTTCTCCTTATTCAGGCCACACTGCAGTACTGACAAGCCCAAAACTGGAGGAAGCACAAGATGGACATTTACAACTTGGACCAAGTCTGGAAAAAAACTTCAAGATTGTTGGGGCCTGGAAAATATGACATAAAAAAGGAGGCTGAAGGAGGTGTGCTCCGCTGTGATGTCCAGACTTGAGAAAGCTCAGTCTGCCTCTTCATGCTCACTACAGGTCCCTAAAGGGAAGGCATAGAGCAGGTGAGGTTTGAATGTTCTCAGGGATGGAATAGAAGGCAAAGGACACAAGTTAATGTGAATTCTGTACTTATATTACATATAAGGTACTGGCACTTTTGGTCTCATTGGGACCAATTTTTCTAATTGCATTTCTTCAAGATTAGCAACAAAATTTGTATTATGAAGATGCCACTCAGAAGGAGTAAGACAATCAGAGCCTGATCCTAGATTGAAGAATGTTTGGTTTTTTTTAACTACAGTTAGCTTATTTTTTTATGAAACATGAAATTAAGAAAGAAAAGATTCATGCAAACTCATAACATTCACATAGGAAGGACAACTTAGTCCAGTTAACACAGTGTAATTAATTAATCTCTGGTCAAATGTAACCATTACTGAACCAAATTAAAGGGTAAATATAATATATTATTTTTTCCTAAAAATTGTGCATTCCTCCTGCAAGAAAGGGGCCTTGTTAAAAAATAATAGGCTTGGGTATAACAATTACATCTATTACAAGGATGCTGTTACTCTGGGAAAAGAAGCAGAAAAGCCTGCTTTTAAAGCCACATCACATATGCACAGAGAACAAAGAAGTGATAACCTTTAACATATCTTTGTTCAAAAATAACCTCCAAGACAAGAAAAAACACTGCTGAACTGTCTTACTAGGGGCTCCCATGAACTCCTCCTGCATTAACAGAAGGAAACAGGAAGCACATCTACAACCCTTTGGCTCTCTTGACAACTGTACAGATGTCTGGGGTACCCCTGGCACATAATGAAATGAGGTTTTAATCCTCAGCACTGGCTCCAATCACGGGTTTATTCCGACATCCTGTCTGCGTGATCCACCAGAGTTACATTTCTTTCCCTCAAAGCTAATACATGCCCCAAAGAGCTTCCTCCTGAAAATAACAGATCTTTCCATTCAGCAACACATACGCAGAGAAGAGTGTTGTACTTCTGTATTGTATAAATATCTTCCTTAAATGCTGTTATACGCACAAGGTGTTTCACACCCAGTTCCTTCTCCTTTCCATTCATGCAGGAGCAGTGAACAGCACACCATGCATGTGGTCTGTGCTGCTGACCAGAAAGACATTTTTGTTTTGCTGCTACTGGTTGCTGCAGCTAAGAGTGCTTCAGAACTGCTGCATGGTGTTCCATAAAAGACACAACGTGTCATGGTCACCCCCACCACGCACACACACACGTTCTGCCACCCTGGGCCTGCAGAGACTCTGCATAATACCACATCTCTCCCCTCTGTTCACCACCAGCTTCAGAAGCCCTGCCGCAGGGTAGTACAAGTTTCATCTTTGTATGCATTTAATTTTTAACGTATACGTGATTTTCCATGCATCAGACCAAAGACAATTTCCTCCATGAGCAGGTTTGGGTGAAGAATTTAAGTTCTGTTGCAACAGTGCTTATACCTACATCCATAACACATCTAGAAAGAGTTCTGAATTCAGTATCAGCCCTTATGAAATGAGCCTATGGAGGAAATCAAGAAGCCTAAGAGCTTTGTCTGACCATGCTTACAAGCGGGAAGAGAGGAAGTCCTTTTCCACAAAGTGCCAAACCTCCTCAGTACACAGCATATCCCACATGTGATGTTCTGTGCTTAGCAATGTAAAACTCTGTAAGAGCACAGCCTTTTTATACATGAGTAAGAAATGTAAAGCATAGCTAGATTTCCTGTTGAAGCAAAAGTAATAAAGTACACTTTTAAGGAACTTGCTCACTGGTTTCTCAAAGAAAATGCAGTTATTGGTGCCCTCCACCAGCTCCCTATTACAAAGTCAGATTCTCACAGTTTGGGTTATTCAAAAAGAGTAATTACTGAGTTGTCATTTGGAGGAACATTTGAAAATATCCATTTAACAGCAAGGGATTTGAAACATGACCAGGCACACATTTGAACTATATTTCACTGGAATTCAAGTAGGAAAATACTATTATTAATCCCAAGTCATCAGTCTGGCTATTTTAAGACATGTTTGTCTCCTTGTTACTATAACAAAATTTTGTTTTTGCAAGGGGTTTCTGCTTCATCTACTCCAGGCATAAATTGGAAGTTTTACTTACCGTACATCTGGGAGGGAAGCTTCATCTTTATACCAGCTGAATACTACCATAAATAAAAATATAGAGAGGTCAGGCACAGGTATGTGTAGCTTCCCTACCTGTATTCAAGCCTGTCTTGGACATACTCATGCAACAGGGTCATTCCTACTGTAACACAAATTAGGAGAACTATCTTTATTTCAGGGAAACTACTCCAGAAAAGGATAGTTACCAGGGATGGTTTTTCTAGGAAGGTAGAAAGAGTGGCTTTTGGACTATTTCCACCTTTGTAAATAAGGAAAGACCATGCAGTCTATGTAGAAGAACTTCAAGTACATATGAGAAAAACATAAAAGGACTGAAATATCAAGAACAATAATGAGAAAAACAATCTGTTCCGAGCCATTCAGAGAATCGGGGAAATTCAAAATACAAATTTAGGAAAAGAAATTTAAGCTAGTTGGTATTAGTCAAATGCAGTGGTCTGACTCACATGACTGGATATTAAACTCATTGGTGACAGACAATTTATGAAAGACAGTGGGGATATTACATGGTTTAGAGCTGCAAAGAGGTCCGAAAAACAGAAACTTGATTGTATACCAATTCATGTACTAAATTATAAATCATGAAATGGGATAATGCTATGATAATATAAAAGGCTATTGAATAGCCTATGAGGAAATAAAATAGCAAACCCCTTTCCTTGTTAAAATATTGAGGGAAAATATGTCCATCTACAGGCTGTCAATTTAGGAGGTTTTGGTGATCTACAAGTATAAATACAAGTAAATCAAGTAGATGTAATTACAATGATGCTTTCCCCATATGGAAATAGGATACAGTTATGATTAATATACATACTGAGTGCTTTAAAAGATCCAGTCTCTCAAAGCTGAGGACAAAAACTGAACAGAAAGAGATATTTAAGTACAAAGAACAGTTAGGAATTACTTCTGCTGCTGCATGGTCTTTCCAGAAACCAAGGTCTTGAATTAGTTGGGCATGCTTCACAAATCTCTACTCCACCTGCTCTACATATTACAGGCAGTGCAGTTTCTGCTAATCTGATATGTATGGAAATTCTTTCCTAACTGGCCACGTGGAGGACAAACTAATTTTTGAGGAGATATTAAACATCTACAAGGTTTATAATAATTACTGCTCCTTTCCAAATATAACTCCTGTGGCTGTAGTCATTTAGTAAGTATTTAGATGATGGCATTCTTTACCTCTTTCTGCAGCTCATAAATGATGAAGAAAGAAAAATTTTCTCCTGTATCCCAGGGTGATCAGTAGAGGCCCTGTAGAAATCCTGAGACTAATACTATTTGGTTTAATAATCAGAACAAATGCTGATATGGAATCCATCAAACCTTCCTTGGGATGGCAGAAGAAATGTGGAAAGTACTTGAAATTGGTCAAATAAGTCTTTCCTAAGTGCTCCAAACTTTTAATGATTACTGAAGGTGGCTGTAATTATAAAAAAACAACATCAAGAGGAATGAAGACATTTGTAATGGCTGAGTATGTATGTGGTATGGAAAGCACTTGGCCACTAGAAAGGATAATATTGGCTAAAAACACTGATAAAAAAGAAGGAAGTTGAAGAAGTCAATGAAACTCCATGGCCATTAGAATTAAAGACAAAAGGATAGAATTTCTTGAACTTGCCATAGAAAAAAATATTTAGCCAATAGTTATTAATTTGGTAAAACTATTGAGCATGTCAACTGGTGATAGCCAGCAACAGAATAATTTATACATCAATGTATAAATTCAACATCTTTTGCATTGAGCTTGGAGTGAAGTTGAATTTGGAACAAGTTCATATTCCAGTGAAAATTGCATCATTTTTGTTCAAAAGATGGTCTTATACACTCTGCAAATTGCAGTTTTGTGAACTTCCAAAATGTCAAGCTAGCAGCAACCACAGGTAAGATCAAGGAAATTCTGTTCCATCAGAAAAGTATTGCAATGTTCTAACACAATGAATATGAAAAAACTCTTGGCTTATGAGAGACTTGAGTAGCTGATATATCAGAAAAAGTATCAGAGAAGAGGAAATGGGTGTTTCAAAATGCAATTAGTCCTTATTCAGGGAAATATAAAAAATCATAGCAATGTCTAGCATTTATCAGTATAATTCACTGGAGGTGTAAAGGAGATGTGAACTGATCAGTTATATAGGCTGGCCTGTGTGGCTTCCCAAGGTACATTTATTTCAGCAGCATCACTTTAACACAGCTAAATTCTAAATATTGCCAGGTATCAAGAAACACAGCTGCCAGGTACACTGTTAGGGTAGGAGATTGTATCCTGGAAAGCAGCAACACTGGAAAGCGCATTGGAACTTTGATGCCTGTGCAAGAAGTTAAATGCAATTCACAGATGCATTAGCAGGAAACCTGAAAGTGGGAGTAGGGAAGTAATTTAATACAGAAATTGCAGAGCCTCTCACTCCAATAATGTTTCCAGATCTGGTGTCAACACTTTCTTTTAATAAGGAAGCTGACAACTGTGAAAATTTAGAGAGAGGTCTGTGATAGTGGTTCAGTGAATTGCAATAAGAGACTGAGGAAGCTAAATTTATTCTGCTTGTTCAAGAGATGTCGTAAAATAGACCGGGCAGAAAACTTTCCAGTAAGATCAGAGTGAGTGAGAGCATGGTACATCATGAAAGATACAGTCTGTCCAGGCTTATAGCACATAGAAAAAGCTCTTGAACTCCAGACTACTGAAAACAGGACTTTTGAACCATCTATTGCTTTCTAAATTTCTGTTGGAAAATCAAAATCAACTGTGAATTTTTGGCTGGAACTAATCAAGAGGCAAATTCTTCAATTCCGTGTGAGTATCAAAGGAAGATCCTTCTGACAGACAGTGACTCTGTAGTTCTGGGAGGAAAAAAAAGCATCCTTTGATTTAAAAGGGAAGAATATTTCTTTTCTTTTGGCCTAGTTTTTAAAATACACAAAATTCTACCAACCCTCTACCTTTTGAAAAGTTCCCTGCCACATGTCTTAAGGAATGGGAGAGAATTTTAGTGAATAGGTGGGGTATAACCAGTCAACTTATACTCTGATAGTATATTATCTTTATATTAAATTCAGAATTTCTATATACAAAGCCCCACATTACCTGAGTTAAAGAGAAGTAGTTGCTATAGCTTATCTTCTGATCCTCCAGAACACGCAACTGGTAGATGAAAAAAGCACATTTTCTTACCAAGTGAGTCCTTTTACCTTTCCTGTAATGATGAAATTGGCCCACTCCACCTGTATCATTACTTCACTGAGTTTTGGTGAGTTAAATTTACTTCCATTGTTAAAAATTTCTTAATTTTCCCTGGAGTGGAATTAAAATGCCTATAGCAAAAGAATTGCAAAGGCATGCAGGAAGAATCTGAAGTTACTCATTTTAGAACTTGTAAAGGAGCCCCAGTATCTTGGATTTGCAGTCAGATGCCTGGAAACATAAGTAATCATAATCCACAGGGGGAAAACAGGAGAAAGCAGTCTTTTGTGGATGTCACAAAGGAAAATCTTGCAAGAAATACTTTCTTTCATGATTTTTCCACTCTTGGGACCTGAAAGCTAAGTCAGGAATTAATGGTTTGAATTTGCTTATGTATGTCAGCAGCTGCTCATTTAATAATCACTTTCACAAGCAATAAAAGAGTAGTGAGTACATATTCTCAGAATAACAAATTAGCTTAAACCAGAATTTTTATTTGTTTTTTTTTATTGTATTTATTTATTATTATTTGTTTTTCATTACAGAAATATTTTACTCATTCAGTTGTTTTTTTTCAATACAGGGAAGATGCACTTCTTTGTAAAAACACGTGATGTCATTTAAAGGTACATATTATGCATGACAAATGGACCATGTCTGTCTATGTAAAATATCCATGTTTTTTTCAGACAAAATCTGAATTGACATTGCCACTGATTTTCTTTCGACAATAAGGCATCCTGCTTCATATGGCACAACAACTGTGAGTGATGATGAGTCAAAGTCTTTTTTCAGGTACAGCCTAGATTCTGAATTACTTCAGTGACAAGTCAGAGTAACTAAGAGCAGTGTTCAGTTTATCATGCTTCTGTTTCTGAGAACTTCCTGTGTCTCATGAGCCTTTGAAAACCTGCTTGAGTTGTTTTCTTAAGAAAATGTTACTGTAGAAATAGAAGAGTCTATGAAGGCATATTAACTGTGTCCTTATGAAGGACTGCAGAAACAAAAGAGTATAAATTCTTCCTGAAAATTGCATCCTGCTAGAATCAACTATCTGATAGTACAGAACATTTTCTTGATTACTTTAAACTGTGACTTATTTCTGTTTTGGTAGAAAATCCCAGATTTTCTGTTTAACCATTTTTCATTCTATATTATAGTGAAGTTTCTTGATTAAGAGCTTGTTATCATATTTATTGCAGTTTATCTTTTGTCCTGTGGGGGAAAATACATCTGTGATCCTTTCTTGCTTCTTCTAAAGCATATGGTTTTAGATAAGTTGAAAGGGAAGAAGTCATATATTTAAAAAAAAGAAAAAAAATGAACACGAAAATGCTCATTAATAATTTTTTAAAGTGAGATAACAGGGTGGTTTTCCTCTGTAGGAAATACCATAAAAGAATCTGTAAAAAATTATCCGCTGAGAGTGCAATCACATGATTGCCATGGGGAAGGAAAAGGCCTGGTTGTTTAAGGTCACAGTTCAAGGGACAAAGCAGTTGATTTCTGTATTCCACCAAATCTGACAGCTTGGATTGCACTTATAAGGCACTCTAAACTTATACCACAATGATAAGGTGTAGCTGCATGGTCGGACCACAAGACTAAGGAAAAATACCAAGCAATTTGTAGGTCAAATTGCTTCTGGAGAAAGCAAATCATTAATAATTGAGTAATTTTTTTCCCCTCAAATTTCGGCTGAACTATATTATTGTAAGGAGTAATATTTGTGCAATTGGTTGTGACGGCACTTTCAGAGACATTTATCTCCACTTTTCCAAATGGAGCAGGTTAAGAAAAAAGTTTCAAGTGTCAGCATCACAAAAACTTGAAGAACTCCTCTTTTTAAATAGTAGCAGTCTGTAAAATATTTGGGAAAAAATATGGAAGTTATTTCACATATTTCCTCCATATGGATTTTAGATGATGCTGAAGCTTCATTTAACTATACATTATAAAATTAAAACTGAGGACAGTGTGGTGCTATCATCAGTTGTTTAACAGCATAGAACTTCTATTTGAATAACAAAGTAAAACAATGACAGTATGTTCCCTATGAAATTTGGTGAACAAGAATTAATATTTGCACTGAAAATAAACCCACAGGTCATGTTCAGCAGATCCATAGCTGGTGGGCCAGAGCTCATTTTTGTGGAGGTCTCTGACACACATTTTCCTGGACCGAAGACCCACGATGATTATTTCTGGAACTCTGCTAAGTGAAGGTGAAAGCCTGGGGGGACCTCTGCTCCCCGTGTCACCTCTTTTCTAGTCTCACAGCACCCATTATCTCAGAGCATTGCTACCTCTGAAAGATGAAGTTCAATTCACGCTTATTCTCTTAATCTGATACAAATTCCTACCTAATCCAAAAGAAAAACAATATTTCTTTTATTATAGTTCCTTTCTTGGCAATGCAAAATATTTATCAAGATTTCTCAGAGCAAAGGAAACAGAGTGAAGCGAGATGGTCCATGTAGGAATAGTTTGAGTCCAGCCAACACCTCTCGCCACTAAATGCCTATCTCCACAGATTCAGATGTGCAGAGAGCAGTGTATTTTGCCATGCACTCTCACCTTGCTTCCATTTCCTTTGAGTGGCTGTAAGTGATTAATGACGAGAGGAAAGAAAAGAGCCCCGCAACTACAGCACTAACACCTGGAATGAAGGGTGTTGTGATACAATGCAAAAGGTGGAGATCTTGCCTATGTAACTAGTGGGTCTGTTGTGACAACAGGTACATTAGTTTGGTGGTTTCAATTTTGATTTTTTGCATAATTGCTAAAACATTTTCTTTGAATACCTCCTGCCAACTTTGTCTCTTCCACACTGTGTAAATCCAGTGGTTAACCTAGCACCCAGGGTGTAGAACAACAGATTCACAACTCCTTTGTCTAGCTTGGAGGAAAGTTTTGGTATCTTATTTGTTAGGCAAGCATCCTAAATTTAAAGTATGAAGTGCAAGGCCTAGCCAAGTCTTCCCTACTAAAGGGACAGCAAAAAAATAGGCTGAAGTAGCACAGATGAAATTCAGAAGAGGTATGAGAGACGAAAACGGAAATACCAGACTGAAAAACTCAAACTCACCCATTCTGTGGAAGACTCGGCTGTCAACACTGCAAGGCGACAACTGACACCCCGGTGACATTGACACTCATACACTTAAACGCATAACTGATGAGCATAGAGAAAAGATATTAATATAGGGAAAGAATGGTGTATAGAAGATGGGCAGTAAAGACTTCATTCCTTGTTTCTAGCGTCTGGATCTGGTCTTTAAGCTCTGTCTTTGCCTCTGACCTTTGAGACTCAAATCACAACTGCTTAACTGTAGGAAAAATAAAGTCATTAAGAGAAAATATTTTTAACAGTGATCTAAGGAACACAACACCACCAATGAGGAAGGACTTATCTAAAAATAAAATAATCAAACATCCTAGAATAACTTCCAGACTGTTCCATTTTATAAATGAGGACTACTGGCACAATGTCTGTATCTCAAGGCATACTGTTTACCAAACACAACTAAATAAACATTGATAACCTCTAGCCTGACAGAATATTAATAGGAAAGCCTAAGCTGGAACATTTATTTGATATATTGTTCTACTTTTTTTTTTTTTCTGCAGGTGATATTGGCAGCTTTGCTTATTCTGAAAGGAAAATTTCCAAAAGTCACTCTTGACTTGCCAGCACGGTGTTTATATTCATGCTACAACTTGTTGGCATATAATACTGAGTACCCGGAATGATTATGCAGTATTGCATTTTTTCTTAATGAATGGGGCACATTCACAGAGGATTAATGCTAACCTTTAATTCGTGTCCCAAAGTTATTTTTAATTTTATTTCTGCAAAATATAGAAAAATTAGTTTTGCAGCAGGATCCTGCTTACCTAACAATAGCCATCTCAAACTAGAAATTTAGTATAAACAATTTGTATCGTTTCCCTTTATAATCAGTGATCTATCCATCAAAAAAGGCATATGAAGTGAATTTTCTTCCAACAGGTCCCATGCATCTCCAGTGTAGGTAGAGGAAGCAACTATATCTGAGCTGCTAAAGCTAGGTGAGACAGATCCCAGCCAATGGCTGGGTAATCTGTACCAGAAGAAAGCTGCAACATACAAATTATAGTCATTACCTCAGGAGAGGATGACTGATTTTTTTTCTTGAGGGTCATCAGTCTTTGTTGGGTAAATTCCTACAGAGTGTTAGAATTGAAATGGGAAGAAATTTTTTTGAATTCATGGAGCAGATAGTTTCAAATTCAGCTACTTTTTCAGCAAACCAAAGAAGCAATGTCTGGAAGAATCACTTTTCCTGAAATACAGCCACTGAAGTATTAGCGTCATATAGACTGAAATAGCCTATGGAGTCTTTTTTGGCACTTCACAACAAAAATTGTGTTTCCATCACGGGGTTTAGAGAATACCAACATACAGTCTTAGAAAACACATGGCTAGTCTGGATCCTTTAGCTCCATAAATTACATGAGAGCAGTGGACAATGCTGATTGTCAGATTCTTTCATGGCAGTTCCCCAAAAGAAGTGATACTACATGAGAAATTAGAATATTTGGGGAATAACCAAAGTCTAGATGCAGAGAGGCAAAGCAAGCAGCCAGTGGTGTCCATCCTGTGCCCTCTCCACTTAGCTATCTGAGTTGAAATATGGATATGAAAACATCCTTATGTAGAACCAATTGGCCTTTTTCGTGTTCACAGATAGTAGCACTAAGCCATCGTGTATTTTCCTGGTAGCCAGAGCCCATCCCCTGTCATACACGGTTCCTTTACAACCCAACAGAAGTTGATGACATAAACATATCCTTTTCCTAAACACTTGGGTTGTGTGTGATTTGACCTTTAACTCCCACTTGTTGTTAAAGGTTAGATGTCAAATATTTCTTGCAAGCCTTTGGCAAGGGTTTGAAAATGTTTTTGTCACTCTTCCCCTAAGTAATGTAGGCTGCAGTTGCAGAAGCATCATAGGAAGGTTTCCCTTCCCCCTACCCCTCTGGCCACTTCCTCCAAGCTCAAACAGGAAAGCAGGGACAATGCAGAGGGACCAGCCATGGGCTCTCAGTAAATCTGCAATTACTTGAATTGTCACTTCCTGTTTTTGAAGCCTACAGAAGAATAAATACCCTTCTGGGCCGCGCTGTGAAGCCAAGGGGCCCTGGCGTGTGTGCTGCTGGGGCTGGGGGCAGCAGGAACACAGGGACGTGCCGCACGGCCAAGCACCCCCACGCTCCCAGAGGTGACAATCAGTCTTCCTCTAGGGACTTATAAATGCTATTTGACATGTGTAAATGGGATGGGTTTTTTTCCCCACTAAGGCTGCTACTTTTGCTTTAGAAAAGAGGGCTTTGATACGGGAGGAGTTTTATACGTATTAGAGGCCAATTTTCACTGCCAGCCTTTATGGAGTTTAATTTGTCGGAAGTCCCTGCCACTTTGTCCCTCAGAAACATCTGCATACCTGCTTTCAGTAGATCCTGCTGAAAAGTAACCCACCACACAGTTCTTCCCCTAATGTTTGAGGAGGATTTTTCCAGCTGTATGCAGTCTTTGGTTGAGTTTATCAAAATGACAGCCCAAAGTGGGCTTCAACGTAGGTTGCAGAAAGGGCAGGAAGGAATGGGTTAAGTCAACAGTAGCTTAAGAGAAAGCTACTTATAGAACTGTGGTGTTATTGTAAAGGATATTTCAGCTCTGTAAGCAGTGTTCAAGCTGTTGAATAAGAATTTGCAGTAAGTTTTGGCATCACATGAATGCTTTCCCAACCCTATGTGTAGACCAACTTCTGTTCTTTTGGAAAATGCACGAGAGAGCTCTGGGAAATACCTCACCCCTCTGAGAAACACGGCAAGGTGCACTTCCATGTCTAGCTGATCATGCTTTGCCAGACTGAAATATGCTTAACTCCCAAAGCGCTACATTTGAATGTTTAATTGTGCCTCATGACCTGAGGACACCAGATCAGGCATAAAAGGGAAGACAGTGCTGCTGGTTTTGAAAGGCTGACAATGGAAAACATGTTGCCAAAGTGAGCAGATGTTGCGTAAAGTCAGAAACTGTTCTGTGAAGTAAGTACTGCCTAAACTGTTTTCAGAGAAAACTACTTCAAGAAAATTGCAAAAAGTTCTTCACAAGTATTTAAAAATGCTTTCTTCATGTTGTTCCTGGAGAACCCTATTCACCAGAATAGGGAGTTCACCAGAGTTTGTAATTTCTTGCTTTATTCTACATGTGTATTTGCCACATGTTCTTCCTGCTTTTATCAAAATAGTAAATAAAGAAGGAGAACGAACATGGGGATCTTATGAAAAATCTCAATTATTTTGTTTTGTTTGAGTTTTTTGTTGTTGTTTTTTGTGGTATGGCTGTTTTTCTGATATCAAAATTACACAGGGAAGAGGGGCTGGAAAGCTGTCCAATGGAAAAGGACTGTGAGAGACTGAAAAGTTAATGGTTAGTGACACAAAATACTTGCCTATTTGTGAAAGTGGCAGGGTGCTTTGCTGAGGCCAGCTTTGCAGCCCCTGAGGAGGAGGTGAGGTTTTGGGTGTGTAGCAGCAAGCCTCTGGTCCACACACAAGAGAGAGGATGGACACCCACCACAGGAGCCAGATAAGAGGCAGACCCTGCAGAGAAAGCATGGTGCCTTTTATCACGACAGATGTCCTCCCTCACAAAAACTCAGGCTCAGTCGTAAAACTCCCACCCTGCCCCTTGGGAAGACCACATTCACACCAGACATTCACATTCACAGGTTGGCCTGAGAACATTAATATTTCCTGATGAGGCATAGCTGGCTTTACTACACCAACTTAAGAGGCAGCTGCCATGTCCTGGAAGGAATCATAAACCACCAAAGGCCCCCAAAGCGGCCCCAGATTCATCCTTTAGGACTTCCACCAGAGAACAGAAAGATTCCCCCACCAGGGGAGGTAAATTCCCACCTGAACCTGAGCATATATTAACCCATTGGACTTGGTGTTTCTTGGGTTCCCCCACCCCTGATGGATTAGGACGGTGGCCATCACTCCAACAAGACAGTGACCATCACTTCAACCAATGAAATTGCTACAACTGAGTCTCATCACTGGACCCACAGGTGGCAACTATACACCTTTCTACTCTTACTCTTTCTTACTTCCTTTTCTTCAAAAGATTTCCTTGAGTGTTATTTTTATGCTTTGGCATTACTCTATCACTATAGATAACAACCAAAAAGGCCACATACCTGCTTTCCATTGCAACCAAATTGTTCCAAAATAAACCTCNACAAAATACTTGCCTATTTGTGAAAGTGGCAGGGTGCTTTGCTGAGGCCAGCTTTGCAGCCCCTGAGGAGGAGGTGAGGTTTTGGGTGTGTAGCAGCAAGCCTCTGGTCCACACACAAGAGAGAGGATGGACACCCACCACAGGAGCCAGATAAGAGGCAGACCCTGCAGAGAAAGCATGGTGCCTTTTATCACGACAGATGTCCTCCCTCACAAAAACTCAGGCTCAGTCGTAAAACTCCCACCCTGCCCCTTGGGAAGACCACATTCACACCAGACATTCACATTCACAGGTTGGCCTGAGAACATTAATATTTCCTGATGAGGCATAGCTGGCTTTACTACACCAACTTAAGAGGCAGCTGCCATGTCCTGGAAGGAATCATAAACCACCAAAGGCCCCCAAAGCGGCCCCAGATTCATCCTTTAGGACTTCCACCAGAGAACAGAAAGATTCCCCCACCAGGGGAGGTAAATTCCCACCTGAACCTGAGCATATATTAACCCATTGGACTTGGTGTTTCTTGGGTTCCCCCACCCCTGATGGATTAGGACGGTGGCCGTCACTCCAACAAGACAGTGACCATCACTTCAACCAATGAAATTGCTACAACTGAGTCTCATCACTGGACCCACAGGTGGCAACTATACACCTTTCTACTCTTACTCTTTCTTACTTCCTTTTCTTCAAAAGATTTCCTTGAGTGTTATTTTTATGCTTTGGCATTACTCTATCACTATAGATAACAACCAAAAAGGCTACATACCTGCTTTCCATTGCAACCAAATTGTTCTAAAATAAACCTCACACATAAATATATATATTTTTATATATATATAT